>VXAL01004941.1:108267-135032 GCA_013399475.1 Chauna torquata
TGTTTAACCATGGATTTTTTATAGTTTTTTCTTTTTTTTTTTTTTTCCCTTGAAATTCCCTAAGCTGCTTAGACAGGGGATGGAAGAATTGAATAAATATCACAAAACAGTTTGCCTATAAAACACCACTGGATTACTGATTCACACGTACCACAATTGTTCTTTTAAAATAGCACATAAAACTAGTAATCCTTTAGAGTACTCCTTCTTCATTCTGCAGCTGATGAAAGATGCATGCTCATCAGTTGTGACCCTACAGAATTCCTAAGAATACATTTGAATTTAGACCACGGATAGACATCCTGACTTTAGTGTATTCATTCTCATATCCATAAAGCTTTTGTGCAGCCCAGATTATTTTGCAAACGTGGGTAAATATTACTGGCTAAGTTATGGATAAATCGTCATTGTTCCTTATAGTGATTAGTGTTAGTCTTACTAAGCACAAAGATTTGAGAGGATCTGTAAGCCATGTTTTTTGAAAGTCAAAAAATCACATCTGACAACACCAGATGTTATAGCTGTGCTTCCAGCTATATCAGAAAGATCTTCTTTTGACCATTATCAAACTGTCAAATCATCAATTTACTTAGTCCTCTTGTTTCAGTGATTCTTTCTTACTAGTCCTTGTAGCAAGAAGACAGGCAATTCAGAACGGAAAGAAACAGAACAGGAAAAATATAAAGTCCATTACAGCAGAAAGGAAATGGACAACTGTGACGATAAGAAGAAAAACAATTCTTTCTTGGTTCCTTTGTTTTCCTGAGGCAGACAGCCTTCATTTCCGAAGGGCTAGCCAATTATCAAAGGCACTGCATTCTACAAGTGCTTGATCTGGCAAGGAACAGGTGACGTTCCTGATCCTGGGAGGTTTTTTTCATACCTCTGGTTCCTTTTAGGAAGACACTTTGCTCATGTATAATGATAATGTGCTAGCATGCTTTTAACATTGTATTAGCAAATATACCAGAATGAGTCAAAGCCAGACTTCTGAAATATGCTCACAATGTGAGATTGACCTCTACCTCTGATAAGCATTTGATTTCCCTGGAAAATAAGGACCAAAATCCTGCAAAAAAATGAAGGTGCAGCTCCAAAACAGAGGACAATTGATCACATGCACGTAATATCATTGACTGTTTATTTTATTTCTAGTGAGAGAGTGCTGTAGCTTTCAAGTATTTGTAAGTATTCTGTCAAAGCAAATAAAGATATTGCAGTTATTCAACATAGAGTAAATTAAGAATAAACATTTTTACTTTGTAAAAACTCTCTTTTTGGTTTTTCTTTTTTTTGTTTTAAGTTTTTTTATTTTGTTTTAGATTTGTTTACAAAGCTTTCACTACTATTAAAACTTTTGAGGAATATTATGAGATTTTTTTCTGATAACTACATTTGCTAACTTCTATAGTTCAATTGCATTTGTAACACTGCAGAAAATGATAGAAGATAAAATTCAAAGTAAAGTATAGAAAGGAGATTGAGTAGGTGAGTGAGAACAGAGAATACTGAAATTTTGGCATCACCAATTTAAACCATGAAATATAGGACATATAATTCTAGAGATGGGTGAAGTCTATTGACATGAATTTCAAGGAAGATAAAGTTTGAATTTTTCCATTTTATAATAGTTTCCAGGCTATTTCCTTTTAAAGCTGCAGGCTGCAAATTTAACAAAAAGTCGTATGCAGACAACTGACTATAATGCAACTTGATGTCAGAAAAATTGTACTAATATGATATGATTTGACCTAAACATCAGTTACAAGTTTACTTTCTGTCAGGTGCAATAAATCTAGAGATTCCTTGACCCTCCTACAAAATTCTAGGGTGCAAAGAAGGTGCGGTGCAGAGAGGCTCCGCAGGAGAGTGATGAGCAGGTGTCATTAATTGGCTCTGGGAAAAATAAGACTGGAGGTGTGTGTGGTGTATGGTGAGGGAAAGTGTCAGGTGGTATGGGGATGAGGCAGGCTAGCCTCAGATGAGAGTGGAGAAAGAAGGCTTCAACATGTGAATGTGTTTACTGAAGGGAGTTAAAAGAGGTGTGATTTTTTGTTTGTTTGTTTTAAGAAATTGTTAGTTTGTTTAGTTTTCTGGAAATTCTGGATAAATCCCAACACCTTTTTCCTGACAGTTTACATTTAGAGAGTTTCAAACTGTGAAACTTCCACATAAATCCTGTGATCTTTAGATAAAGATGTGAACTTCAGGTTTCAAGTTTTAGAAGACATTCATTAATAAAAGCCTTATAAAAAGTTCCTGAGGGGGACACAAGCCACTCAGCTGGGAAGAAGATAAATAAAAGAAAGTTACAGTGTTTGTACTGCACCAGACACAATTCTAGTGATAAGGAGTTTTGCTATAAAAAGCCTTTAGACAAGTAGGTGTGTCAACAAGAAATGTGTCATTTTTGAGTTAAGACTAGGTGATACTAGGTTTTCTGGTCTAGGAACTATAGTATTTAACATTTATGCTCATTCAGGAATACAGAAGTAGTTAGAATTATTGAGTCCAGTCATTACTATCACTGGTACCTTGTCATAGAATTTACTGTATTGTTTGAGAAAGCTGAAACATTTCGAGAACGCTGTTAAAAACACAAATTTAGTGGTTTTGTTTTCTCTATCACTAGAAACCTTTTGTTAAGTTCCGGGAAAAAAAAAATCTTATTCAGTTTATTCCCTTTGTGTCAATTCTCATCTAAACCACCAGGCTGAAGAATCTAGTATCTCACAATAATTAACCTCGACTTTCAGTATTGTTTTTGCTAACTGATCTGTGCTCTTTCCTTCTCCATTTGTCCCACTAGCTTGATCTTTTAGTACCTCTTCTCTGTGATTGTTTCAGTTTGAATTCAGAGCTCTTGAACATGCATAAGAAATTTGAAAGTATTGCAAGATCTTATACAGTGCTCAGGCTCTTCTAGAAATAAGTCTAATAGTACCATAAACTGCAGAAGTCTTTCCTAACTCTCCATTTTACTGGTAACTCATATCATCCCGTGCTTAGCTAGTCCACTCCAGTCCTTGCGCACCTTTTTCAGCTGATGAGCTCTCACCCTGTAGCAGAATTTTCTGTTATGTGTTGCTATCCTGTTACTAAACACATCCAGCTCTTTTATATTTAGCTTATATCCTAGTTGTCCTCTGCTGAAAAAAAGTACAAATTTGAGAGGTACAAGCAAATTAGCATTTCACTCTCTTGCTTCCTCAGTAAAAAACAGACATCAGGCTATTAATCATCACCTGTTTTAAGACTGAGCCTTGAAGAACTCTACCAGTAACTCATCTCCAGCTCCTCTTCCAATACTGCCTGACAGTTTCATACTCACTTCACAGATTCTTCATTCCTTTCTTTCATTTTAAATGACAAGCTTCTTAGTTGGCACCATTTCCTGAAGTCTTGATACATGAAATCTGGTGCATTTCCTTTGTCTAGAAAATCTGTCTAGGATGATCTACATTTGATTAAATCACTGTTGTTTTACATCCTATTAAATTGTCTTTAAATATCTATATTCCTTCAAAATTTTGTCCTAAAGCAATGAACAGAGTTACAGGCTTACAGATGCCTGATTACTTTCTCTTCTTTTAACTGTAGGCACAGCATTTGTTATTCTACAGTCATACCAAATTGACTTGAAAGGTGCATTTAAAAATACATCTTACAAATCCTGCAGAGGAGACCACCTAATCCCCCTGATTTGCGTGCATTAAGCCCCGTGACTTCTGTTTCCACTGCAATTGTGATAACAAGGGTGTGGAAGTAAAAGCTGCCATTAGCNCTAGATTATCTTTAATCTCTGTTTTATCCTCACTGCAAAGCTGCCCTACTGCTTTCCTTGTGCCTTTTTGTTTCAATTTATATCGCTCAAAAAGGAAATAGCCTGTGGTTCAATACCGTTGTCAAGGCCAAAATTAGATTCTATTTCGACAATTTTAACTTTAATCTTTCACTTCTTGATTCAGAGCTTTTTTCCTGCTAAATCCATTTGTTATATCTCTCATATTTACCTCCGATATAATGATCCTCCCTTCTTGGGGTTGTTATTCTTGCAGATCATTTGATAGTTCTTTCAAATTTTTCTGTAGATTGAGGTACAATGTTCTGTAAGATTCAATACTTTTAACTTTGAAATACCAGGCTTTTTCCATGACCAAATCCCTTAGGATTCTCACCTTAACAGACTTTATTAAACACTTCCATTAGTTTATCAACAATTGTCCTTTTGAATTGTAAATGCTTATTTGAAGATCTGCTTGTTTTTATCATTTTATCTGAAATGGAATCAATTCATATTTGTTTGATTCGAGTTCCTTTTCTGTAATCAACTTTTCTATAATATCTTCACTCCTAACTTTTTCAACTAGGTTCTGGTTTTACATTATTTTCTGATTCTAGTAGATTTACTTTACCATCCTTCCACAAAAAGATCCTGACACAAACAACATTTTTCATTAGTTTGCTCCTTTATTTTATCCTTTATTTCTTTAACTTCTCACACACTGAATTTAGAGTACCAACTTTCCATTTTTGTTTTTCTCAAAGACTGAGTCTCCTTGAATATCTATATTCCATTTAGAATTGCAGTTCATTGGTGTTTTTATCTCTATAATGCTTGATTTCATCTCTAATGGGTGTATCTCAAAACCCTCCCTCTCTCTGAGGAACACAAAATAATTTATAAGCATTCATTAACCTCATAACATACCAATGAAATAACTAATTGCAATGGTGGAAGGTGCAAGGGGATTGCATGCTGAGAAGGTTGAATGTAGAAACACCAAAATTCCATGGACAAGTCCACCCTTGTTCTATATAGATTCCTTTAGTGCACTTATCATCATAATATCTGAACAACTTCAACAGCATGGTAAGCAATATGACTAACATCTGACATTTGCACTTCATTTTCTCTTTCTTTTATCTTCCCCCTTTTACAAAATGGTATATCATTTTGGTTTTCGTTTTGAATATTTTTATGTCTCCTTCCTATTTATTAGAGTGAATAGGCCATAAAATCTCACCTGCCTTCTGTGCAAAGGAGAGGTTTTAGTGACCATGATAAGCAAGTTCCAGAGCCCATTATGCTTTAATATCTTCTTAGACCACTGTCCTTCAAAAAAAGTTTCTTATTTTGATTCTGCCCCTAACAGAGGCATTGCAGCCAGGAAACTCACCTGCTGCTTAAGGATGCTACTCTAGCTTTGATTGGCAGGTAAAAAATGGAGATTAATTCCTTCATCTGTTTCTTCTGCTGCACCCCTATGATCTTGCTAGCCTGCACAATAGAAGCAAATCTTATGACCTGAAGCAATGTCTTTCATAACAGTCATTGGCATCATGCCAAAGTTCTTCATGTCATGATTACACATTCATCCATTGCCAGATTTGCCCCCGTCTTTATACCTTACTTACTGCAGAAAGAAAAAGGGCTCTTTGGCATTTCAGTGTGGTGATGAAGGGAAGGAAAGAGATGAATAATGTGTACTGTTGTATTGCATCCATTTTCAGTAGCATCTTTAGGAAAACAACTTCCTGCATTTATCAGTGGCCCAAATGGCTCTGTTGGGATCTATCATTGGGTGAACGATTAAGTACAGACCAAACCCATTAGTTTTGTTGTCATAAGGCAAGCAGAAGGGATGAAAGGATGCAGAGCAGAAATTAGGTTAGACTGTCTGACAGACATGTAGAAGTTACCATCAAAAGTTTGTTTCCTTCATTTGCTGTTTGAGGGCTTATGACTAGCAAAGCTCCATTGAAGGGAAGGGACAGAAAGGCTTTTGAGTACCTGCAGCCTCCTTGGAACATGCCAATAGAGCCAAATCTGCAAAGCACAGATCTGCATTTGGCCTGGCATGTCCTATGACTCTTCCTTTTCAAATCTTTGCTGTGACTTTTAGTGCTTCCGTTATCACCTTGATGAGCTCTATCTTGAAGCTGCAAACAGAAATCACCTTACCTGGCGGCCACCTGTGGGCTTTTGCAAGGGACTCAAGATTTCTGGTGCTGTTTCTAATAAAGGGAGCACCAGACTGAAAGCTGACAGATTTTTGGAGACCTGATGAAGACTTTTAGGCATCTCATCTCTTAAATATAGACAATTATATTGACTTTCTAATAGTCAGAGATCTGCTAGAGATAGAATGAACTACCATTGTATGAATAAGCAGATGTATTTATACTTGGAGAATGTCTGTTTGCCACTGCATGTGGCCATAAAATCATCATTGCCTTGGTGTTTAATATGGTTCACCACCATTGTGAAAGCATTGAAAGAGTGGCAAGCAGTGTCGCCATTATTACTCTGCTGTCTTCTCTGCTCTTCCCTGAGGCTTCTATTTGATTTCTAATTTGCCAGAAAGAATTTGGAGAATTTTTACCTTTCTGCTTCTCTCCTGATTCTTGGGTATCTTAGCTTAGCGAAATAAGTGAGATACTTCTGTAATTTTTCTTCCTGAATTCTAAGAAATATGATGATGTACCCAGACAGCTCTTGTTAGTTTGTTCTTGCTTTGCATGTCACAGGAGCACCATGAACACTCCCTGATTAGATAGAAGAGCTGAAGAGCTCCAAGGGGGGCAAAGTAGTAGCAAAAAAACTCTAAGTGCAGGAAGAAACATCTCAAAACAACCTTCCTGTATCTAAAAAGTCAAATGTTGAGTTGTGTTAATTTGAAAAGAAAGATGGAATTTTTGTGTACTTTCAAAAAGCAACAGAGCAAAGCATTCTTTCAAGGTGAAATTTCAAAAAGCATCTGCCTGAGTTAGAGCCACAAACCTAGTATTCAAAAAAATATTTTAAAATACTTTTTTAAAAAAAGTCTCATGCCAAAATTACTTTAGAATAAAAATATGCTGTAGACTTAAGGAGTAGTATTTAAAATATGGCCATTTTTGTGCCCATACTCCACATCTGCAAGTAATTATGGGTGCAAATGTGGATATGTCAACATCTACATACATTAATGTACCTGTTAATCTGATAGTTAAATGTCTGTTTGTTATCAAATAACATACTCTATGAAACTGTGGCCACAGTTATTTGTGAGCATAAGAAGGGAAGCCATGTCAAGATTTAACCCTTAGAATTCTAATGTTAATCTTTTTATAATGCCCAAATGGAAATCACATTAATATTAAAGATAAATATACATTTTTGGGAGAAGACATTAACACCTGCCCTTGTTTATATTTTATTGAGAACTGTGTTTTTCACCCATGTTGTTCTCATCAGTCCTCTTCTTCTTAGAGAGAAATAAAGGAGTTACGCAAACTTGCATGAACAGATTTTTCAGTAGTTAGTTTTTAAGTTCTTTTCACTTTGAGAGTGTAGTCAATAATTTTCCTGACTATTGAAAATTCTTGTCATTTAAAAAATCCTTTATACACTGAGATGAAATTTAGATTTAAAAATAACTCTGAACCTCTCTACACAAAACCCTACCCAATGAAAATGTCAGACTTGCATATCTACTGCCCACTCCAAGGGGAAGGACTTAACTTTTTTCTTTTTTCACTCACAGATATATACTATGCACAGTTACTATCCTGAGCAGAGAAATATTCTTGATGAGATGGCCACCAAAATTGTTGCATGCACTAAAAATATATGGTCTCAGTGAACTGAATATCTAACAAGATTGTTTTGCTGTGTTGAATGACAACCATTCTAATTATGAGCTACTAGCTTTCAGCTAGCTTTGTAGCTTTTAGGGTGGAGCTTTTCATTTCAGATGTCTGGCATGCACATGAAGTTTTTTTTCCAGGAAAACTTCAGCCATCTTTGGGAATATGATTAAGAGACTATATTGTTTTTCTGATTATGTAAGTGTATAAACTACTGGCTGTTCCGTTAAGGTCTGGCATCTTCAAAGTTTGGCTCAAGAACCTGCTGGTTAAGAAAAGCTTAGCCTCAGTGCTATAGAGGTGCTTAATGATATCCTTGTGAAAATCTTATCAAACTACTTGCAAACCTCTGAAAAGTCACCTTTTGCTTGTGCCAAGAAGTTTATCACAGCTGGAAGCAAACTTTCTTTAATAGTCCTTCTACACCTTTAGAGAGCTCCTCAGAGGTCCTACAATTGACAGCTAAGAGGACTTCTCTGATACGTTTCCCCCACTGAGATCTGCAGCCGTTCCCAGTAATCACACATCAAGGAAACTTTCCTGCTTGCCTCTTGTTGCCACATGGAGTTCAGTATTGTCCATACCTAGGAATTTCTGGCTTTTCTTTTATTTATATAGACGTGCATAACCCCTCTAGGCATTACATTTGAAGATAACACATTAAAAGAACAGTAGCCTGAATTCTTGCCTCCACCAGCCCTTTGTGTAAGCATTGTGATGTAGGATTTAATTACCTGTATACATTCAGTATTTTCCCCCACAGTGTCCTTACCTCACTCATAACAGAGGATGGTCTGAGTTTGGGACTCAGTCAGGATGGTATAATGAATGGAGTTGTATTGTAAACAAAGTTTCATTGGCCTCTTCCCCTATTCATTGCAGAAGTTTGAGGTATGTGATCAAAACAGAAACACTGTGGGATTGAAAAAAAAAAAAAAAAGATGGTTGCCCCAAGAAGACAGGTTCTACTACAGTCTTTACCACTGTTGGTATGTTTGCACTGAAGTGTATAATGTAGAGATAACTGAGCAGTTCAGGCATCAGGAACAATTCTACAGTAGCATAATTCACTCTTCTAAATTAATCTGAGGGCTAGCTGAGGCTTCTGCAGCCAGACTGCTTTATGCACCTGGGTTAGCTTCAGTAGATGACAGAGTCCAATGTAGAAAATACCCAGAGCATTTCTGTGTTGCTCTTTTGCATACATCAGATTTTGCTAGGATGATCAGTCAGTAATTTTACATTCCTCATTCCCTACCATACCGCTTGGGATACTCATTTTGCATCCACATGGGCTCAGCACATAGGAAGATCAGCAAGCAGAGCCAATGGGAGCCATATAAAAAACAAAGCTGTTATAAGTGCTAAGTGATCACCAAGCAAACTAAATGTTTTTGTTTGGTTGGTTGGTTGTTGTTTGTTTGTTTTTTGTTTGTTTGTTTGTTTTTAGAAATATATTAAGTTAAGATTCTTTGCAGATAATTTCTTACACAAAAAACAAGGTGTCTGTGTATCTTTCATTAGACATGCCTTTCAATGTCATCCTTAGTTTTTGAACCAGTACAATAAAAATCATAATCTACTTCATAACTGTGCAATAAGCTAGTATTATTTTGAGGAGTATCATTAAGAAATAAATAAAGTAATTGTATATAGTAAAAGATTTAAATATGTAAGAAATGAGGAATCAGACCCTAAACTCAAGATTAAGTGAAAATTCCATTGTTACTTACCTAGAGAGTAAGAAAGTTTAAGACAAATATTCTGTGTTAGTTGTGTACACTGAGGCTGCAATAAGGTTACACAGCTAATTGCCATTTAAATGCTTCCTGAAATCTGAATGTTGGTCTTCACAACGGTGATGTTTTGTTTGTTTCTTTTTTTTTAATATGGATATTTTTAAAATGCAATCAATACTGTTTGCATGATGGAAATGAGAAGTAGCTGCATTCTGCTCCTTATTTTTCTAGCCAGGATGGTTTTCATTCAAATCCTTTCTTCTTCCTTTTAAGTTTTCCCAGCCTGTAGTCTATTTGCAGATTTTTGCTGAATTGCTCAGAAACCTTGCTGCCTTGCATACTGAAATCATGAAATACTGTATATCTCTCTCTAAAAAGGAAAAGTAAATACTAGAGTGTTTTAACTGAGGTCATACTTTCTCCATGTCTAGACATCATTGGTAATCTCTCCCTTTTATAATACTGCAGTGCTTTCCATGTACTCAGCTGTGAGGAAAGCGCTTTGCACTTAGTTGCATAAAATATGCCGAATTTCCAGACAACTTTCAATACAGCATCTCAGATTGTTTAGGCTGGTGTGTGTGATCTTTTATGAAATCAGATTTTTTCCTCTGGAGGAGCTTTGCTTAGTAAACCAATGGCAAATTTGGAATAAAAATGTGACTGATGTGGTTCCATAATGCCCAGCTTGTTAAGCAAATGCTGTTGAATCCAGTCCCCAGTAAACAAGCTAAACTTCTTGTTCCACTAGAAATATATTTTACTAAGAATCTTTGTAGATCATTCTTTATGCAAAAAATAATGTCTCCAGTGATGGTTTCGAGCAGAATAAAGTGAACATTTAATAAATGAAAACATGTGCTGAATCAGTGTTTGCCCCTATATTTCCACTTTTTAAATATTAATTCTCTTTTCTAACGCTTTGTATATAAATAATCTTTTAAGAGAGTAACAATGAAATATAGACAATCCACATCAAATGAATGTGAACTTTTGATGTAATTATCAAAGGTCTGTTGGATTCTGTTTAGTTTTAATTAGTATTGGATTCTAACCAACAAATTCTAGTCTCACGTGGATTTTTAAAATCCAAACATTATGCCCCCTTGCATGAAGGATTTTGGCTTAATTTGGCCCATTAGAAATGTACTGGTTATTCATAAAATTATGTTGAAGTTCAGATTTTGAAAACTAACAAGCTGAGGAGTTGCTTTAACAGGGAGTAATTAGTTAATTGACGTACGAACTAATTGAAACTCTTGTAAGGAATTCTGGGCCTGTATTTTTCTTTTATTCAGTATTAGCTGTTGGATAAATACTTGTACATTTTAAAAGAATATTCTAGCCCAAAATTCTTCCTGGAATATAAAAATCTTAACCTAAAAATATATATATATACAATACTATCATGACTTTCACTGTCTTGGAAAGCTTGGATGCTGGGTGTTGCAAATAACTATTAACAGGATTGCTACATAGCCATCTGCAGCATGTTCCTGTGTGCTTTTACTGATTCCTGCCATTTTTTCCCTGGGGACCAGCACATCCCATTTGAATAGGAAAAGAAACTCAAAATTAATCAGACTAAGATTATCAGACCTACAGGGGTATTTGAGTTTTGCTAAGAGATTATAAATCAGCCTTTTTTCTTCTCTAAACCTCCAACCAGAGAGGAAAGCCCATCTGCTAAGGAGTGATTCACAGGCTCTGAAACCAGAATGGACCATGATTACCACTCAATCTCTCACCACAGGACCTACATTTTTTGTCTCCCCCAGGAAATCTTTAGAGAGGTGAAGGCTGATGCCCTAGTGATGGCAGCTGTGGCTTCAGGGTGGCCACCAGCCTCATCATCCACCCAGCCAGCACATGGCTTTGCCTACTGTGAAAGTTGAGGTCTCTCCCTTGCACCTGCTGGATCTCGCTTGTCTTTCACACACCCAAAGACACATGGGTCCTTTTGCCTGTCACCATGGGCAGGCAGCTCCACTCTGTAACATGCTTTCATTCCCTGTTCATGGCATTTGAATGCATTCAAGCTCCTGCGCTGAATTCAAGTCACCTGCCCAGGTGATTCCAGGCACTCCATAACAGCTAGCTTCTAGTTTTTTTGTCACAGCATCAATTTTGTGTCACCCGCAAACTATGTCCATTGTTCAGATTGTTTTCAAAAAAAGGTTTAATGGAGGGTCTTGCAGTGTCTTGTTAGTAATGGCCCAGCTAATTAATGCTTTTCCATTAATGCATACATTTTGAGAGGTATCAGTCAAGCAGCTTTTAAATCATGTAATGTGCATTCTATTAATTACATATAATGTAGGATTTTAAAGCACAATGTCATGTGGTAATATGTCAAATGCCTTGGAGAAATTTAATTATACTGTAACAACACAGCTACCTTTATCTACCAGACCTATAATCTTCTCAAAAAAAAAAAAAAAAAAAAAAAAAAAAAAAAAAAAAAAAAACCTCAAGAAGATAATTTGACAAGAACTACTTTTCTGTGATGTTGTGTTGAATGATATAGCTTTATTTTTAGCGGGTAATTCCTTGTTGATAGAGTGCTGAATTTGTCTTTTGTCTGGCTTTTTTTTTTTTTTTTTAAGATTGGTATCAGGATAACTGGTCTATCATTTCCTAGGCCATTTTCCTTAAATGCTACAATTACTTTGGCAAGTCAGCAATTCTTTGAAATATCCCTTCTTTCCAAAGACTTACTAAAGAAAATTAACTCTAGTGGTCCAGAGAGCTTCTTTGCAAATTCTTTTAAATTTCTCAGGTGTTTCTAAGGTTGTCTAAGAACGTAATAGTTGTGAAGAATTTATGATGTGATAATTTTGAAGAATATGTGTTGTAGTAATGTGAAGGGAAGAGAGTTGAAGTGTGTTTAAATTGTTCACTTTGTCAGTGTTGTGATGATGTTATGTTAATTTCGGTGTGGGGAATTTTTTTTTTTTTTGATGTAAGTGAAGATTGTGATGTAAAAGTGTATTTTAATGATAATTTTCAAGGGTTTCAAGGATTTGAAATATTTTGTTTTAGCAGAAGAGGTAAAACTAACCATTCATATTGACTAATTATTGTTTTTAACTCCCTTTAATCCATTATTTTTACCACTAGTTGATATTTTTTTAATTTGTTTTTGTATTGTTTTGTATTGTTTTGTTTTGTTTTAAGAAATCTACTGGCCAATATTTCATTTGTTTCTATACGGAAGAAATGCAGATACCAGGTCCCCAGTGAGACAGCAAGGGACATGCATGGCTGATGCTCCGGTCTCGTTCTGGCCTAGGGGTGGGAGCACGGGGATCCTTCAGCAGCCAGCAAGAACAGCAGGTAAGCGTAGAAGTACATGAACTTGCAGATGAGAGTTCATCTCATGCTGAGCCAATTAGGTAGCTGGATGTCTTAGCTCTGGTAAAGTACCAGGAGTCTTGAGGGAGTGGTTTAATGAAAAGGACGATGAATCTGCATGTATGTTAGTTCTTTATCTGCCTCTTTCACTAGAAGTATTTTGCTGTCTATCATTTCCTCATCATTCTGACCTGTCATGACATTTACCAAATCATATCATACAAAGAAAATTCTCTTTTACTTTCCAGCAGTGCCGTGACTTGGTATAATATGGGGAGTCTTGAGGCTTAATAAGAACTGTGGATCTTTCCACAGCAAGGATTATCTGTATGGTGATATGCCTGGAAAAAGTATTGCCTGTGGTGAGCATCAAAGTACTTCTGAAGAATTGCCTGACCCAGACAATACCGCAGCTTTTCTTGTATCTGGTGGCTTACTGAGTAAGACAACAGGTATGGGTAACTTTTTCTTTGTTGTCTGTTTTTTTCTCCAAGATTTGCACATAATTGGAATATGTTTTTGTCCCTTTGCTCTTAGAAAACTCTTTAAAATGTGCACCCTAAAGGTTGAAAACCTACAGGCAAACACAGAAGTTCAAATTTCATTGTCTGCAAAATCTAATTATACAAACCCTGGGACTTTCTGGGACTTACTATCTTCAGACTTTGGGTCTGGCACAACCAACAAGTTCTATGTAATAATTTCAGGACTATTTCAGATCTACAGTTTCCAGAAAACTAGGAGTAGATGTCAGGGAAATACTCTCTGCTTCTGCTGTTTTTCATTTGTTTTCCATTTCAAGCCACAATCCAAGGTAAGATACTGGGCTGCACAGACCTGTGGTCTGAACTAGTTTAATGGTTCTTAATACAAAGCATTAAAAAGAATTGTACATAGATGATTAGTCATTACTTATAAGGCAAGATCTAACAACAAGATGATAAATATAACAATTTTATTTGCAGAAGTATGAAAACCAGAACTGAAGATCTTGTTTATAGGTGATTCTGAATGCCAGAACAACAAATTTTTGCTCTGTTAGTACTGAAATGGTGAACTGGAGATGAATTTAAAACTGATATTCATTGATTTTTTTTTTTTTTTAACCACAACTTGTTATTAAGAAGACATTCAGTGCTTAGTTACAGTAACTGCTTTGATCAAATCCAGACATTGGTACTTAGATCTCTTTTTGTTGCTCTTCAACACATATATTTTATATAAAAACACAGTGTATAAAAACAAACTAAATCATGGGACTGCCATGTTAAAATGTGAGTTATTTAGCTTACAAAAGAGCTTTTTGAAATACATGTAACTCCAATCCCTCTATCAATAGGCTCTACAATGCAGGTGGCTGTCGTTTTCTTTGTTTAATCATGTCTTTGACCATAGCTTAAAAGTCAATATTCTGCTGTCAGATGCAGGCTTGCATGTGAGAAATAGGTAGGGAACTTAACTAGGAAGTTTTGTGAATAGGGAATTGAATTTGCATCTAATTCACTAAGCACACATGTTTATATGACCTTTAAAAAAGGAATTAAAGCAGTTTGATCATGAGCTCTAGGCAATCTGACTTACTGAGGTGATTGAATCAAGAGACTCAGATACTTCTTACAAGAGAGCTGAACTGGAAGAGAATAATTTTAATTTAAATGTAATTTCAAATTGAATATTTGAATATCAAATTCATAGCTGTGTTAGCACTATGAAATGAATCTAGAAACACTGCAAATTACTGCTTAGAAGCTCCTAGGATAACACCAAACAGTCCCCGGCTGTCAGTTCAACTGGAATGCTCCTTGCTACCAAAAAGAAAGAGCAGGTAGAGTATTGTGAAGATTTGGTGCCAGAAGGCAGCAATGATTAGTTAACTTTGTTATCAAAAAAAACACCATTGGGAAAAGCAGACTATTCATGAACAGAAATACAACATGCTTATTAACAGCATCCTCGCCCAGCAATATTTGGGCAAATATCTAACATTTACTGATGTAAAATGTACTATAACATGAAATTTTCAGCAGAACACATAGACTTGTTTAACTTATTTAGGAATATTTAATTTCTATATTCCTTTAATGTTAAACTTTCAGTAGACAACAGGTACATGAAGCACAATTTTGATTATATGACCTATTCCATGTCTAAGAGATGGTCATCTCTGGCTCAGTGCAAGCACTATGCGTCCCTACAGATCTAGAGCACTGAGGCTTTGAAATACACAGGGGAAAAAATAAATACTTTTCAAAAGGGAGAAGGATAGTAGAGTTTCTTATTTACTCTACCAACACACAACAACACACTTTCCAGAGACAAGTCAAAACTCTGCCTCTCCTCAGCCCGGGTGGGTACAGAAGGTCCGTGTCTCAGTACACCTTACATTTCCAAGCAGCATCAGATATTTCTTACTAAGGGAAATTGAGGGTGATAGACACTGTCTGTTGCTTTCCTAGCTGAGTCTCAGACTAAGCTACCCATTAACACAACCGTTTAGTCCCATTCAACTTGGGAGGACAGGCAGACCTGTTCACTACTACCTGCAAAAGCAGCTGCCATGTTGTGCAGTGTGGGGGCTCTATGGGGCAGATTGCCATTGACTACCTATTTCATGCCTGTGTTAAATGTAAAGTTAACCAGGAAATATTCCTAGGCCAAATCCATTCACATTTCCCAGGATAATAAGTACAGAGGAGCAGAATAGGAATACAGGTTTTTTCTGCTTTTAGTGGCTCATTAACACTGGTTATAAATGTTTAACAGCTTATTCCATCTTCATGTTGTACAAGGAACCCAAATACATGTGTTCCTCTTATTCCACAGGTTATGTGGTTTATTTACCACTCCATAAAGCCAAGGCAGCTCCAGCAAGGTGAACCCTCAGCCCCACTCCTGAGGCTTTCCTAGCTGTCCTTCAGCTAGGCAAGCTTCTTTCAGTACATCATGCCAAGTCCAGTTTGAAGAATATGCCTCCTGGTTGTCCACTGAGACACATAAGGGACATTAGAGATAGTGAACAGTGATATGAGATATTTAATGATGGTAATCTCATCTGGGTTGTGGACAAATTTTAGGGAGTCCTCCGAGTCTTTCCCAGCTCAGATGAAAAGATCCTTTTTATTTTCATTATCTGAACCACATTATTATAGTATTTTACTACTATTTTAGTATTAGTATTATTAGTATCCTACTACTAATTTTAGTATTCTTAATCCTTCCAGGTTCTTGAATATCTACTCTCTAGGTTATAACAATAAGGAAGAGAAAATAGTTTGTGGAAGTACTGCACATTTATGCAGTGCCTAATGCTGATGAAGTTGGGCACAGACTTGGGACTGATTAGCTCTCTTTCGTGCCTAGTAAACTGGGAAAATCAAATGGTTTTAGCACCTGAATTTTAATGCAGTCTAAGTAACAATACAGATGTTACTGCCAGGCTGGATACATCCCTATAGTTGAAGAGTAAAGTGGAAAGATATTGCAGACATCCTAATTTCTCTTCCATGTGTCCATTCTGCATCTCTGCAGAAAGGTCCAGTACCTCTTTTGTTCTTAGTAATGTAATCAGAATTTATAGTTTATGGACTATGACTAAAAAACCCTTTAGTGTTTCTGTATATTTTTAATTAAAAAATGTGATGGTTCTGTTGGAAAACTGAGTTCATAGTTGTATCAGAGGAGATGTGATCTTGCTTAAGAGTCCAGCTAGCACAGAAGAATGAAAACATGAAGACCTCAGCCAGTACTTCAGCTGATTTTCAGAATCCAAACTTTCATGTTTTGATTGCAAATTTGAAACTTTCCACTGATGATTTAAGTGACTCTTTTCTTGTTTTTTTTTTTTTGTTTTGTTTTGTTTTTGTTTTTGTTTGGTTGCTTTTTGTTGTTGTTGTTGTTTGTTTCCCTTTACATATTTCTTTACATACGTTGCATTTTTGTGGAAATTGCATTTTCCAAACTGGTCTGTAACACTATTCTGAACATTTGCATATAGGTTCTTCTCTGAGCCTCTGATCATTCATATCTTAGAGCACTGAACTTCTGCAATAAGAGCCACTGCCATTTGTTTCATTACAATTACATTTCAATGTAGCAGTCCTCACTTGAGACTGGAAGTTTTGACACCCTTAAAAACTTTTCTCATTAGCTCACATTTATATGAGGGACAGGTTTTAGGTCTGGCCTCCACCAGTCATAGTGGCTGATAACATATGTACACGTGTTTGACCTAGATGCAAAATTACACTGTATGCATGACAACACACAGTGTATGACTGGGGCAAGTAGCATTCTGAATAACTTACAAGTAGATTTGCTAACTTTTTTAACTCTACTTGATTATCACTCTTTTTTTTTTTTTTNTCTTTTTTTTTTTTTTTTTTTTTAATTTAATATTCCTACTCCTAATCCTTTTTCAGCAAAATTTCATCATAAAAAAGGATGTCTTCACTTGGTCACAAGCACATGCTGGTCTGTATCCACACAGTGGTTATTTGCTTTGGATGAATCAGTAAGCCACACTATCAGGATCACAGGCTTTCTTTAAAAAAAAAATAAATAAATAAAGTATAAGAAATTATTACAATGATGGTGGTATCCAAATATCCTTTGCTGTTGTTGCCTTGTGTAAATAGTCTCATTTACAACTCTGCAGTGTTCAGGGACCTTGTCAAGTTGTTCTCTTCCCAGCTGGTTTATTGAACACTGTACTCCTGCAGAAAATGGTTGAGTCCACATGCTCTGCTATGTCTCTCAGCCTCCTTAGGAGGCGAACAGAAAGTCACATATTCACTCTCCTCCCCTCCTTTTTCTGACAGACCATGTGCACATTGCTCAACACTAGTCCTCAGTCTTCTTCTCCAAGAGCTTTGTCAGACAGACAGAAACCTCCACAGAAGAGGAAGAATGAAAGATTCCCAAATCCTCACACCCTGAAACTTAGTTATTTCTCTATCCACTTATTTCCACGCAGTCACAGGGATTTCTGTCCCTAGATTTTAGGGCTTGTAGATGTTCCAGACTCCACCAGAAGGCAAGTTTCTTTACCACTGTGTCCCCTGCGAGGATGAGATATCCTCTCTGTCACATCAGGGAAGAGCCATACTTTCTAAACAGCAGCTAACTTCTAATAGACAGTCACTGACTACTAGGATATGAGTTGTCCCTGCCAGTTTCCCACACAGCAAATATGCAAATAAGGGTCTTAAACAGATTTCTATCTATCTCCTACTTTGTCAGGTTTTCATTTACTGTGTAACAAACCCTGGCAGAAATCCCAAGCAAGCTTCCAATCACTTGAATTGAGCCTTTCCTTGGGCTGATTTACTGTAAGGTCTGATGCAGGATGTTCTGCCTTTTCCCCCAAGCTATTTCATCTTGGAGAACCACTTGGTGTTTCTATCTGATTCAGAGATGATAAAACCCAATCCATCTATCAAGATGAGTCAGCAGACAAAGTCTGCTCACTCCCCTCTCCCCACACACATGCACAGCATTAAAATGCCAACAAGCTGCATGTTGAACATACATGCAGAACAGCTATGATAAGTTAGAACAATTGTTAACTTATTCATGGCGCAATTCAAGTACATCTTGTACACGAGTTCCCAAAATTATTTTAATAACAATCATCTTTGACTACACAGTTGAAGATAGTTGGATCACTTCCTGAAGGCACGTTCCCACAGTAATATCCATAGCACATCCATTACAGACGGTGCTGTTAGTTCTCATTAGCTAGGACAAACAAGGCAGTGAGTCACAATCTCCTTGCATAAAGGATCCCATTGTTTTAAACTGATAAACCAGAGATTCTGTTCTGCACTGGTATAAACCTGACATTGATTAAAGTTTTCTGGGATGTTGTAAAGGCAGCCTTTGAATGGACATGGACCTGAGGTGTCAGGGAGAGAAATCTGTTACAATGATACAGCTGGTTTGTACCTTTTCCAACAAAAGTTACTTGGCTTCTCTCATTTTTGGGAAGAACCTATTATATTTGCTGCAAATAATTTTCCAAATTCCCATAAGAAAATTAGTTGAAAACTAAAATAGATTGTACTGAGCGTTTCCAAAGTGTACCCAACAAAATAAGCTGTGTATTTATATACTTTTCACTTAATAATTTATTTCTGATAGGTAGCATTTTTTTTCAAGGTATGCAGAGGTGTATCTAATTTACTCTACTATGAGAAAGTATTCTTCCTTTTATGCATTGTCTCTTGTTTTGTTGTTAGGTTTCATAAAATCTTAGCACTAATGGTGAAAGCCAAAAACAGAAATATTTTTACCTGTATTTTGCCAGCAACATCAAAAGAGGTGCTATTATCTCAACAGCAATTTGGACTGGTTATCAAATGATAATCTTGGAATAAGTGAGTATGATTTGTGATGGTACTTATCTTTTGTAGGTGTGGTTGGCATTTATTTTTTTTTTTTTCTTTTTTTCCCTGCTAGATAACATGCCAAAGACTTCAGGCAATAAGTAATTATTCCATGTAAAATATTTATTCTCTGCCAGTCATATGTCTTTCTCAAAGGTCTGACTTCACAGCAACCATTTAAAATCATGTAAAAGCTTAAACAGGGGGCCAGAATGAACCCTGATGTAAGCAGCTACAACAGAAACGTTTCTTGTGTGTGCTCAGTAGCACTTGAGATGAGATACCAGTTGTTACTATTTCGTGTATTTATTTAATACCTTGGGATTAAATTTCCCATATTGGGTGCTCAGTTTGTGCTCCAGCCACAAAACCTCTGACCCAGCTAGGAACTTACTAAGGTTGCTGATGATTCTTTTTAGAACTGTGAAATAAACCTTCTTTTCCTTTTCATCCTATTGTACACTGTAGAATATTCCCCTTCTGAAAATGTTTTTTGTTCGTTTGTTTTGTGTGTTTGTTTGTTTTTGTGTATGTGTGTGTGAAGGGAAAGCTCCATAATATATGCATAATATAGGATCAGATTGACCACAGTAGTTCCTGGAAGATGCTCTGGTTCTGAACCGTAACAATGGCCCTGGGCTACTCTGCAGTCACAACAGTTCATTCTGCACAGGAATGTGTATTGTGTGCCATCATGTACCAGAAAGGCTAAACTGAACACATCAGAATAAATTGTATTAGTCTGAACTCGCACTAATTTATCTAAGGCTTTATTTTCTCATATCTAGTGCTAAGAACTGAACTCATAACCTAAGACCTACCTCACCCTCCTAATGTCATACAAGCGACGCAATCAACAGAACAAACAGGGTAATAAATGTACATGTATGGTGTGCAATATCTGCCTTCTTAAAAATAAAAATAAATAATAAAAAAAATGTTTTCCCTTCAATGTCTGCATGTCTACACCATATACATTACCCTTCCCTGATTCTGAATCCAGCACATAGAATACTCAGCTGATTTTTTTCTTGAACTCCTTGAGAGAGTATGCAGCCAGCTGCTGCTGCATTGGTGCTTGCCTGCTGGACTGGCAGGTGGCTGTACTTCCAAGAGGTTTCAGGGCATATCTCCCTCTTGAGAAATGTTCGAGGCACACCCCCCTCCTCAAGTAGAATGAAAAAATCAAAGGAAGAAGCTTTAGAAGGTAAAATAAACTTTTGAAGGAGAAAAAACCATAAGCTAAACCTCAGTTGCAGTAGCAGCAGACATTACTGTTCACTGTTGTATCTCTTCAATAAACTATTCTCTATAAATGTGTCTAAAATCCCGTTTTCATTTATTTAAATTTTGCATTAGGGAGCAACTTTCTGTTAATATTAGTGTAATTAACATTACTTATGAGCGTTATTTCTGACAGATGCCAGTGTCAGACCTTTGGCCATAACTTGAATGTTTCTGCCTCTTCTGTGATGGTTATGAAGGGACATTCACCAATGATGAAATCTCTAGATAATAAAAAGCTAATCCCTGCCCTTGTTGCACAGCTAATCTCTTGCTACACTTTTAACATGCTATTGCATTTCAGCAAAGCCTTTCTTTTGATGTTGAAAAACGCTTTGCGTAATTAATTTCCATTCATAACAATACTGATACCAATTATTTACAATGTAAGCACAGATTCTCTGTTAGGACTTTTAACTTTTTAACTTTCTTAAATGGCTGGTTAATGTTTTTGGAAAACACTGAGCAAAAATAACAGCTCAATTGTACAGTAAACTTTGTCCCTTCTTGGAACATTTATAAGACTCATCTTCAAATATTTGGCTGATAAGAGAGGCCAGAACCAGGTGCTTCACAAGGAGGTAAGTGTCACGGAAAGGGAAAATATATGGCACTTGGTTTCAGTATTCATCTTGTAGAGAGAGGGTCCTCTGAGAGAATAATTATGGTATCTAATAAACTTCTGGAGCCTGTGATAACTCTGGATATCCTTGGCAGTAGTATAAACACTCAACTATTCTAATCAGACATAAGAAAGGAGTGGTAAATGCTGGCTTAATGATACTAAATTAATTGAATGTGGTAAGAAACTTAACAGGAATTGGAGCCCAAAGGTTGCGTCCACCAATAGGAAGTAATAAAGGTTTTCCTCACTGAGAAAAAATATGAAAGATTTATTTTGTTTTTATATTGATACCTGTAATGCCAAACAAAGACTTTGTCTTTTTAAGATGTAGCTCAGTCAGAAGAATACTCGAAGTCATACCAGCCAAAGAAGGCGCAAAATACAGAATAATCTGAAGACAAAGCAAAATCATTTGATAAGATCCTTACTAGTGTATCATACTCAGAATAGAAGTAATTGTTAATTCTTTAAATCTGTCAGAAATTTAATATTTTTCCAATACAACTCTAGTAAACGCTAAACTAGAAGGTCAAATTAGCAGAGAGGCTGGTATAGATGTATTAATATGATCTAAAAACATACTTATAGTGGCATGGCTTACTTTCATAATTTAATGCCTGCATTACATTATGCAGGCATGCATTACACTGATCATCTTTTTATGTTGGTATCTATCTTAGAGACTTCACCAACATGTTAATAGCAACTTCTGAAGTTAAACTGATAATGTCATGTATATATTGGCACAAAACGGGTAGGATGACAAGGCCTAAATTTTGAATTATACATACGTAAAGGTGGGAAGAAGCAGGCAGACCTAGAAGGGAACAGAAATAGTTGGAAACGGTGAAATTTGAGGAGATCAGACTGCATCCTTGATCTTATTAGAAGGATTATCTATGAACATGTTGCCGAGCATGCAGCACTTACATGAATTAAAATATTTACTTCTTGAACTTACTGCTTGGATATTACAGGACTGAACTCTTTTTATCTGCTGCTAAATTCTTCCAGGTTCCAACAACTTCAGCTACCCAACACACGGATGCTTCACATCCATTTTTGTGCACATCTGTTACATGTACACATGTAACAGCTCTGTGCTCACCCAGCAACACGAAGGACCCCCTGGATTTGTTTTTAGCAGGAGGACATCCTGAATTTTTGTCAGTGTATGTGACTTAACCATCACCCGATTGTCACTGCTGCATAATTCTGAAGGGAAATGACACTTTCACAGATCAGTCAGTATCTGATTTGGCCCTGAACCCTGATATTATCTCTCACTTCTGATCACTTGAATGTGGAAACATTTCTCAGCTCCGTACATTTTGAAAGGGATTACATATGAACACAAAAAGCAATATTCAAAGTGGAAATTTCAGCATCACTTTTAAAAGTGTTTGGCAAGGGACATTCAGTGAGTTAAAAGGGTTGGGAGTTCCAGACGGAAGGAACAGGGTATGCAAATATTCAATTAGCAGCAGTATGAGAGCGAGACTTTGGAATAAACAGAACAATCTAGAGATGAATCTCTGGGAGAATTGGCAGGAATGTAAGTGACAAGGAAGTCTTATAAATCATGTCATGAAAAAAGCATGGAATGTTTGATAGCAAGGAATGAAATGTCGTATAAAAACAGTGCAGTGCATTACCCAATTAGAAGCAAATGCAGTGAGAACATTTCAGGGTAATGCAGGAATAGGCTTACTTCTAGGCAAGAGTCCAGCTCACACATTTTAGAATGGCTACCCTGGAAGTAAAGTGTGTATAAGAAAGTGGGTGTGAAGATGATTAAAATAACCAGACCCGCTCGTGATTGCATGGGATGAAGACAGTATAATTAACTTGGATAAAGGAGTGTCTTATCCTTGCGATATATGTAAACTGATAAGAGGCTAAACAAGTGGAGGCAGCCGAAATTGAATGAGATGGAACTAAGACTTCAGAACAGCTCCAAGAAACTTGACTCACTTTGTTGCTGTAAAACATGTCCATTTGATCTGCAACATGGAAAGATCACTCAGCTTGGTCTCCATCCTGAAGCAATTCACATTATAGTGACATTTGGTACATGCAGGACTTTCACAATGTGGCTTTGTCTGTGCTCAGAGTCAACTAAAGATTAGTTTGCAACAGATTACCGTGGAGTATTTGGCAAAATTTTCTTGAAAAAACTGATTTTCCAGCAGACAGTAGGGGAGGATGGAGACAGCAAAACTGTGGTTAGAGAGAAAAAAAGGATGTAAAGTATGTACAGAGATCGTACTGTCCGAACAGAAATGAAACTCATCATTGATCCACTAATATTATTTTTTGAAAAGCTTTGTTTTTCCCTTCATCATCAATAATTCCATAGTGTACTGTTGAAGTTTCATTTGGCTTTTGCAAATAAAGTTTCACAACATAAAGAATTCTAAAGTTCAACTTATCTTTGAAATTCTGATGTAGCAAAAGAATCTACAAAATAAAGACAACTGCTAAGAGATCAAGGAAGATCGGAGGAAAGAATCATGAGGTTTAGGACACCCTAAATAACCTTTTTGTTTGTTTAGCTGTTCAGCTGAATAAAAGAGTTGGTCTAAACAGAAATTTATTTTTGCTTCATATTTTCTAACTAAAATGAAAAAAAAAAACATTAATAGAAGAGTCTGTTTTACACTGAGCAAAAGCTCAGTGATCTGGAATGCAAGTTTTATTCTGAGCACTTGTAAAGATTAATGAAACTAGACTTTCAAAGAAGTTCAGGTAGGATATCAGCTGACCCTTCTACAGAATGTTTTAGCAGCTGAAGTACTCAAAAGCTGAGGGGAACAAGAGTTTACGTCTCACCTTTGCAGGACAACTCGTAAGTCCAATTCCTGGTTGCTAGGTGTTAAGTAAACACGCTTGGAAGATAGGCCTTGCCATTCAAATCCCTTTCCAGAGTGAAAATGAGATAGATTTGGAACTTAAGGATGCTATTCCAGGTTAGTGTCCTTAAGCTATTCACTTTGAAATGTTTTGAGGCAGAATACTATGAAGTGCTCTTCTTGGAGCAGTTTCATTTTTTAAGACATGTATTCAGAGAGGCACTCCTAAATGTGGAATCAAGACACAAAAGATCTCTCCAGCCCCTCATTAAGTGAGCGTTCAATACAATATAGAAGATTCTGGATCCTCAGTATTCAAAAAGTAAAAACTACTAGGTGAACTTTCCTTCCTACTTCAGCTAAAGTCATAGCACTGATCATAATCTGTGAAGACTTGGCTGTGGCAGCATGAGCTTTCTCATTCGTACCATGGTTTGTAGCAATGCCTTGAATTTATCTGAAGATAAATTTGTTCTGTTAACAGTAATACAGGTATTTTTCAGTAATAATGACGTGTACTAGTCAAACCCTGGCTGATTTACATTACAACAAAACTGAAGAATTGATACAGAGAAAGTCCTGTTCTCAGGATATGAGATAAAGAATGTAAGACTTTAAATTGGCCCTAAACTAAGTTGATGGATCTCGTCCACTCTGATTGCCTAAAGAGCAGTATAGTCCGCGCTGACTCAGACAGGGTAGGACAAGGCAGAATATTGCATCCTCCAAACTATTTCTTGGCTTATCACTGTTACTGTCCTTCCCACCCGCTGTTGAAGTGGGTTAAAAACGGGGAGTTCACACTACCTGGGCAGTACCAGCACAGACAACCATTCCAGAGTCTACTGCTGCAAGATACCAGCACTCTGCATTTCAATAGTACTGCTTGTGAGACACCCTGGCATTACAAACTACAGTGATTTTCAATGCTTGTCAAGCTTTCTGACCATGGATATCTAAGGAGATCTCTAAAAATTAATGGTTCTCTCTCAGACAGATTAATTTTAATCAAGATTGTGTACCATCCCCCTTTCATACTCCTTGTGGAACTGATGCAAGGGGAGGTCAGGATTTTCCTTGGGCTTTGTTTCAGAAATTTTATTGCAGCTACTGAATTACTTGGAGCTTTAAAGAAGTCAATTTTCCAAATCTGAGAACAACTAAAGCCAAATCTATTGGGAGAAAGAATTTAAACAGAAAAATATGAATAATTAGGAACTGTTCAAGAATATTTTCCTAGATGTCCAAAAGCCACAATCAATAAAGAAGGACAACTACTCTGGTAATAAGCCAACTTGGCTTAGAAAGGAAATGAAAACAGTACTTAAGAATACATTTGTATACAATATTTGGATGTCTGTGTGTGTGTATATGTACATAAACTGATCAATACATATAATAACCAAAACAGGAGAAAACTGAATGAGTAGGTAACTGAGAATGAAAGCAGAAGGATAAATATGAAATGAATGTACAGAAAAGTTAAAATACAATCAGAGATGCTTTAGAATACACAAGCAAAGTATTTCACTGTGCTGAATCGAAATGGCATAACCCGGAACATAGAGAAAGGGATGAGACAGTGATACCATATAATTTCACTGGCTCAGTAAGCTGGGTGCAAATGAAAAGTATGAGTTTTCATGTAGTCAAATATTAAGACGTTCTTCTCAGAATAAAGAACTTAGTCTACAAGAGCATTCTCCATTCTTGCTTTGACAGTGGCCCCTGTCATAATTATAAAATTATTAACAGGGGAAAGAAGTAAATATTGCTAAGGCACCTGGCATTATTGTGGCCTGAAACATGTCTATGCTTCGTACATAATTTAAAGTATATATTTATAAATCAGAAAGGGTTTTTAAATGTCTATGATAAAGATTAAAGGATTAGAAAATAGAGTAATACTGAAAGGTCCAAAGAGTTCTCTTTCTTCAGTTGAAAAGTGAGGTTAATGGGAAAAAAAAGCTACAGTATGTACGTATATAAACGTACACATGTGGTGAGTTAGCCACCAGTGTGGACTCTCCACGGGCTGCAGTGTGGATACCTGCTCCAACATGGTCTTTCCACGGGCTGCAGGGGAATCTGCTCCAGCGCCTGGAGCACATCTTCCCCCTCATTCTTCTCTGCCTCTGTCTGTAGGGTTGCTTCGCACGCTTTTTTTCCTCACTCTCTTCTGCAGGATAGTGTTTAACTTTTCCTAAATCTGTTTTCACCAAGGCACCGTCAGCTTGGCTGCTGGGCTCAGCTGTGCCCTGCGGCAGGGCTGTTGGAGCCGGCTGGAGCCGGCTGGAACCGGCTGTGTCCCACAGAGGCCCTGCAGCACCCCACTGCCAGAACCCAGACACCCAATACAACACATACAGTGCTTTTAGAGGTTCTTCAGCCAACAGCTACTCATTTCACATTACCAACAGTTTAGAAATTGAGGAGGGACAAAGACAGATATGAAACAAGGTACACATCTTAGAAAACAGAGTGATTAGCCGTCAAAGCAATCTACCAAGAAAGATTTACCTTCCCTATTATTGTAGCTGGTTTATCCCTAGCGTCCATTCCTTCTGTTCTTCCCTTTCCTCCAAAGAAATATGTAAGCTAATTCAACTGGAAAAGTCAGGCTAAAGACAAACACAGTGGTTTCTTCCAAGTTTAAGCCTGTGGTTGCAATACAAGTTCTGTCTGGGCTTGAGAATAGCACTGGGAGAGAGGAGAGCATCTGATCTGTAGGAGTGCAATGGAAAGCCTCACCCAAGGACTGAAGCTATATAAATGAAGCTATATTCACAGGCTCTTTGGTTTAAAAATGGACCAAATCAAGAATTTGTACAACTGCACTGTGAACAAGATCATGGAACTGATAAAATAAATCCAGGGGAAAATATATATACATATA
>VXAL01004941.1:143338-156464 GCA_013399475.1 Chauna torquata
ACCTAGGACTAAAGTAAACATCAGGGTCCATTCTGGACACTCAACAATCATACAACAGCCAGAAGGAAATGCCTTTGCACTTTTGTGACTGGCTAGAAGATTGTTGTCAGTTATTAAAGAAAGATGTGATAGCCATGATTCAAGAAGTTTACCATTTTTAGACTTAATGCTACCATTCACAACTGAGAATGAAATGATACCTTCCGATAAAAACAAATCATGACCAGTATCATAACACAGCTGAAGAGCTGAGGCTGAAACCGTTTTAATTTTGGACTACTGAGAAACATCTGTGAGAAAGCTCATGCATGGATTATTTTTTCCAAAGATAGATATCATATTTCTTTCTGTGGCTCAGACTGACAAATCTGATAAGCATTTCTTCAGATTTAGCAATTCCAAAATTCAGAAGACCTGACCTTAAGAAGAGGCAAGTAAGTACATGGCAATCAATAATGGTGGAGGGGAGGAAGAAAGGAAAAGGGAAGCAATGAGAGCAGCATCGGGTGAGAGCTGTGCCTGATGCACCTGTGGAACTGGAAGTGGCAGTCAAAAACAACTGCAGCCATTGTACAACAAAACAAAGAGCAGGGATATAAAAAAGATTTTGATCTGTTCATGAATGACATGAAAATAGATGTTATAAGGAGTACTGGAAACATGGTAGGATAACCGTCATCAATGAAACACAAAAATTAGAGATTTTGCTACAGAGGGAAAAGGTTTAAATAAATATAAGGGTAGTAAGGTGATATTATCTAATATTATATGACAGACTATAAAGAAGAGAAGAAAGTGGAGTTCATAATAGCCTGTTCATGTGATCATCCTTTTCAGAAGACTGATGAAATAGATTTTAGTAGACAATTCTCAGGGGCAGGGTTGTCAAGCTGTTACACGGGAAAGAGAAAGGCACATTCAGCCAGAACTTTATTCCTTCTTGGTTAAAGCACTGTCTGCAGTTGGGGGCTGAAATTCCCATGAGCCCAGTGAGCCAAAACTGCAAGCTGAGACACTGCTGTCTAAAATCTCTCGGAAGAAAATCCACAAGGAAAAACAAATATTTTAACCATTAGGAAAATACAAATTGATGCTTGAAATGAGAAGGTTTCTATTCACCAGATCTTCAGATCAAAAGTAGAGACAAAAAAAACTTGTCTGAATATCCAGGCTTTTCCTTCTTATATCAACTTTCCTTGCCTGTTCCTCCGTCTGCCTCAGTGAAATATTAATTTTATTGCAACAGTGAATTTGGCAGTCAAGGAGCATGCAAAATATTTTTTTCTGAAATCAAAATACCTTCAAAACTGCTGCTTTCTGGGGAGTTTTTCTTTAAAAATATCCTCTTTCCAAACTTTTACTTTGGATGAAACTTACCATTAACATTTTCTGGGGTATTGACTAAATGTAGGAAGTAAATGGCATGTGAAAAGAGGCTAGCTACTATCACTTGATAGTGATAAATTGCTTCAGTGTTAGGAGAAGTGATTGAGATAACAACCATTTCAGTCTCTGTGGTATTAATGAAGCAGCTTTTACAAGGGACTAGCTTGAAATAGGTTCAAATAAACATGATAAATAATTTGTTCTACTAAAAATAGTATTCCAAGTAACTGACACACCTTAAGCATTGGGGTATAATTTATCTGAGCATTCCCTCAGAGATCCTTTCTTCTTTGCAAGCCACAAGAAAAATCATGGTGTCACTTAATGTTCTTTTTAACCTATAAAATATTTCATTGTTAGTTAGGTAGCATGTAATATGTAGTGTAATTTGGTTCACATGGTAGTGACTATTCTGTTCTTTTCAAATTGCTAAGACTCATTACCATGAAGCTAAAGAAGTACAAGCAGCTAGACCAGACTCCAAAATTTATGGATTCTTATTCTATCCCTTTCTGGAGTCATCAAGAATTTTCTCAGCAACATCAGCAAGAAGCAGATAGTTGGTGAACACATTTTCCGTGAGATTTAGATGGGTATCTTTTCAGTAAGAATGAACCAGTTCTGAAAGCAGAGCTCAGAGAACATGTCAGCAAAAGTGGAAATTTTGGAGGGGGAATTTCCCTTGTCTCCATCACAGAAACTACTAGCATAATTTCTCAAGTACACACTATCTAAGATACCTGTGAGTTATTTATTAATAGCTAAAGAAGGTATTTGGCATCTATTATCAAATATAATTCTTGAAAAGGGCTGACAGCAGAATACATTTGTTAACTAGAGACATGTCTAAACTTTGCCAAGAGAAATACTGAACTAAATGTGCACTCACTGAAGGAGATTGTGTCTTTTTAAGTTGAAGTCCTTGTTTATAAAGTTTCCTTTTTCATCTTGTCATATTTCTCTAAACTTAGATTGATAATAGTAGCAACAATAATAAGGTAAATCAAAGTAAAGAAGGGTTTTGCCTAGTACACGATTCGAAGATTACCTTCTTCTGCAGCATTTTCTTTATATTGGAGTAGAAGACCACCCTTGTGATTCCCTAAAACCCTGGCTTGTTTATATTTTGTTCATTTTCTTTAGTTTAATGAGGTGATAAATAAATGAGATTTACAAGGAATAAGGGACTGTCAGTGCTAGAAACTGAAGTTCTCTGTTTATTCATAGGCCAGGTATGGATGCCGACAGGCACAGTGCAAATACGTCTGTCAGTAATCATGCAGTTGGCCTGAGGGAACAAGGCTGTTAAGTGGTGGTTATAATGTAACTTCTTGCTTCTTAGTATTTGGGACACTTTCCTGAGCAGACCTGGTCAATGCTATCATCCTGTGATAAAGTATGTGCAGTCCAGACAGGTAAATTTAAGATGAGGATGGATGAATAGACTGTTGTCTCACAAACCTCATGTACTTGTCCCTTCTAATGTATTTTCTATATGAAATAAATAGCAATAAAAATAATAAGAAAGAAAGAAAGAAAGAAAGAAAGAAAGAAAGAAAGAAAGAAAAAGAAAGAAAGAAAAAGAAAAAGAAAAATTTGATATATGTGGCATAGTAATTCATATAAAACTTATGGTATGTTAAAGTCACTCAGGCAGAGCAGTCTCTGGAGCACCCTGAGCAAAGGTGCTCACCAGCACTGCTACTTAGATCCTCTCCCTTTGGCTGCCTCTCAGACAGACAGGTTCTCAATCAACCTGTAGGCTATTTATCTGGGCATACTTGGCAGAGAATTAATCTACCCGGCATGCTTGGACAAGAAGGGTCCCATGTGATCTTAAGGGTACCCTCCAGCATGTCTGAGCCCTGTTTAGAAGATCACTGTCTAGCCTTGATGGTGGTTTTGACCTGGAATGGCCATCAAACAATAACATAGGTAGTCTCTTGAAGTCCGCCACTGCTGAAGTACCTTGGAAGTATACTTGCTGACAAACTAGCAGATGACCAAAAATCTTGAGATTTTCATGTGAGTTAATGCAAGTGTCAAGATTTGTTATATAACTTAAGAAAAATATGGCAAGGAAGGGCAATATACTCAGGAAGTGTCATAAGATTTGTCTTGGATTTTAGATACTGGGAAAACGCTTTAAAAACTTCTGAAGCAGCACCACATATATCAAAGGTCAATATTTTCAAATGATGTTCTCACAAATCAAATCAAATAGTCTATTTGTTTTAGTGTGACATCTAAAATTTTTTAAAGTTAGCTTTGCAAGTCTATTGACACTGGACTGCAGTTCATTTGTAACGTCTCTTTTGCTGATGAAGAAAGAAGATCCAGATTAAGAGGAATTCTGCACAAAAATACACAAATTAACTTCTCCTTTACAAATTTGTTTAAAGGTTGTTTTGTCTCTTCTTTAAAAATAAAGAGTCATTATAGCTGGGCATGGAACAGAAATCCTAGTGTTGATGATAATTCGTTCTTATTTCAAAATTTAAAATAAAAAAGAAAATTTGTGAAATTTGGAGAATAGCAGCCATTTGGCCATTTTTTCATGATTCAGAATAGACATGCTACTTAGGGTATTGCTAAGGCATTATAGGGAAGAAAAGGAGACAAAATCCTAATTATATATTTTAATATAAGCCTGTAATTCTTTCAATTCTGTGTTACTCTCCAAACGCTATAATTTACAGTAGCAATTCTCTACTAATCAGATGTTGTTAATGTAAGGTTCTTTTTTACCAGGACATTTTAGTGTTAAAAATTATAAAAGATGTCAGTCAGTTTTGAGTGTAGTGCAATTATTTTTATGGCTGATAAACTGAATGAATAACTCCCCATGCGCAACATAGGCAGAGCAGGTTTGAACAGTCCTAGGTCTGCTTTTGATTTACATGCCTACACAAAGATGTGCAACTCCTAAAAAATACAGTATTACTGCACAATAAAACAATTGGGTTAGGAGCAATCCTACTGAACATTTTTGCTATCTTTCACATAACACTGCAGTTGCAAAAATATATACGTGCATTAGGTCAAACCCTGTGTGTGCTGAAGTACAGCTATTGAGGTTTCTTTTTTTAAGATAAACTGATGAGATTGCAAAGATTCTTGGAAAGATAACAAAAAGGGGGTGTGCTATGATTGGTCTTGACGTCATTAAAAACAATGTGGGCAGATAACTTTTAGTTGGCACCTAAAGCACTAAAATTAAAGATAAAGAATCCTTGAATGACAAGAGACAACATCTCCTGAACCAGGATTATCCTACAGAGCTTCAAGAAAACCCCAGGGTAAAGGTAAGGAAGAAACAGTTTTAGTGAAACATCCCTTAATTACCTACAGATGTTTACTAAGAAATGTAGCTATATCATCTGCATGGCAGAGAAAAACAGGGATTTTATTCTTCTGTCTGTTATCAATTAAATCATCAAAACAAAATTATCATTCAAATTACAATGTATCATTTCACTTTTAGAATGTATGGGGAGGAGGCAATCTATGAAGCAGAAATCTGCTAACCATCAAAGCAACAAAGAAACATTAAAGTTCAATGGACAGTTTGTTCATGCATGTTTTAATCTAGTTTTTTGTTTGTTTGTTTGTTTGTTTGTTTTAAATGGAAACCATGTTCACGTGGTCAAAATAACAGTTGTGTCAAAGAAGGCTTTGAGGTGCAATTAGGTGAGAGAGGCAATTTTTTTTCCCTTTCCCTTTTTTTTTTTTTTTTTTTCTGGTAAACCCCCAAAATGATACCCAGAGATCCAAAGGTGGAACTGCTAGTGTTTCTGTGAGAAAATATCTGCTACCAGGCAAGTTTGTCATAAGCATAGAATATCAAATGCGTAGCTTCTAACTGTATTCCCTTGAAAAACAGTTGTAACTGGGAACTGGTTTCTATTAATACTTATATTCCATTGTCTTCCACTACACATGTGTTATACTTGCTCAGTACTACATTTAATATCTATGTTTTAAAATATTCATCTGATTTTAGAAAAGTGGTGCATTCTAATCATTACTCTTTACTTATATACATCTTGCATAAATTATTAAGTAGCTTCCTATTGTTTTTAAGCTGGCAAAACTGAAACAGCAGCAATGCACTTTTTTGAAGAAAACAGGTATCTGTGGGCTTGGGGTGTTTGTTTGTTTCTTTGTTTTTATAGAAATAGGTATGTCAGTAAGAAAAATTAAAATCTTCAAGTAATAATCCGCTTGGGATATTAGATACTATCTCTGGCTGCTTCTGTTTTTTTCACTAGCAGTTATTTTCAGAAACTATTCCCTACAAAGTTATTAATATTTTCTCTTGCTCTGAAATTTAAAACCTTTTTTCCTCCTAAAATTAAGCAACAGGTATGCCGCTGTACTCCTGATGCAATCCTTACCCAGGACAAAGGGTCACATTCATAAAAAAGCTTTCTGTGGTCAGGGCCCTTTAGTGCTTTCCTTTTAAAGATGAAAATAAGGACACAGATGATTTTATTAGAGATACAAAAAAGTCATAATTATGTAGTCACAGAGATTAGTGTGTCATTAAGGTAACCTTTAAGCAAGGATGGATTTTTCCACAGAGTTCAAACACAGGGACTGGAAAGAACCCTCTGCCTCCGCCTGTGCACACAGACGCTGCTACTGAGTCTGCTCGCATGATTAGCATCTGAATTTAAACTGGGCATTGTTTCAGCTACCATTTATACCTATCATTTTTTGGCACTCTGTCCAGAAGGACAAAACAGCCCAGAAAATATAATCATTCTCTACTATACAAATGCGATGTCCCCACAGTTGACTGTCCTTTTCCATTAGTTTAGGCTGCCTTTTTCACACATAGGGGTCTATTCCAAATGTCTTACATGGGCATAGCAATTACAAGGAGAGTCATCAGCTTAGAAAAATAACTACCATTGGATTTATGATTGCATTTGCTTTTGAAATTTAAGTGTATACTACATTAAGTGTAGCCCAGGTTGTATGTATGGATTTGCTATCTCTTTGCTGCATGTAAACATGGGTTTGTGTACACAAGTAGCTATAATTTCATGTTAGTGCCTAAGTGTCTGGTATTAACAGCAGAGATAAATTTTTGTTTTCATGTTGCCTGTCCCTTTCAGTCACATCAGTATTGCAAAGAAGAAAAATATCTGGGCTCATGGGAAAAATAAATTTGGAAAAAAACTCAGAATTTGGGAGTATGTTTGCTTTGAGAACTCACCGCTTTCCTTTTGTGCTGCCTAGCTGTGCAGTGTACCACCTTGGTTAGGGAATAAACAGCTTTGAGGCAGCCGGAAAGATGCTGCCTGGCTGCACAGCAGCGTTTCCATGCCCACTGTTCCCAAAAAGTAAACGCCAGTAGGATCGCTTTAATTTGGACCTAGTTATTGTTTCTGATGTAACATATTGCTTCTGCATACCCTTACCTGCCATCATAAGTGACAGTGGCTTGCTGCTCAGCAAGTATTAAATTCACCGTCCAGTCAACTTTTCTCAATAAAAGGGCTCAGGAAGAGTTGCTACAGGAGATTGAAAGGAATTTATTGTTTTACTGATTTGGAAGCAGCGTATATGTGGGTTGTGGAGGTAATGTGCTGCTGAGACAAGAGTGTATTCCAGCTGGCTCAGAGACTAGACATGCCTCCTAACTTTTATGTTCCTTAACACTCAAATGTGCCAAGAGAAGCTCCTGGGCATCCTCAGGAGCAGGCCCAGTCCTTTGCCTGCCGACAGCATGTCTAAACCTGAACCTGGTCCTCTTTAGTACAAAATGGGAGCTTGGGAGCACACCTTGAGCCTTGGCTTTTAAATCAAGCTTTCCACAGACTGTCAGCTGCAGAGCTTGGAATGATAAGTTTACTGGCGAGGTTTGTGCTTCTTTGCTGAACTCGAAGCCTCAGGGCAGTGAGATGGTGCGGATTCTTGGCCCTTTCATCCTAACTCTTAATTGATCTTCAAGCACCTTGTGCAAGATATGCCATTACAGCTCCTTGAAGGGTCATTAAAAATACTGCATGTGTTACCAGGTGGATCTATGCATTTTTCTGTAATACAATATGAGCCCCAGCTCTTCACAAAAAGTATTTAATTCCTATTTACTGTGGTTAATTTTGCCTTTTGTTCTTTTTGCAGATTATGCCTGAAAACAGTTAGTTGCTTTCTGATATACATGTTTACCACTCAAAACTCTGAATAGCTGCTTCACTTGTATACACACGAGAAGTACTTTTATAAGCACTAGGTTACTGGAACTATTTTCATTGAAAATATGTTGTAATCAAATTATCATAGCACTTAAAATCAGTCTCATGGGGTAAATACTCACAATTATGACTGAAGTTTTGCTTTCTGCACATCCTCTGCAGTGATGGCTTGAAATGTGGTGCTTGATGAAGACACCCACTATAAACTCATTCCCTAGAATGTTTAATGTACTTACTGAGAGAGAAACAGTGCTTCATGAATTAAGAAAATGCCTCCTGTGTCAGGACACAGACACAGCAAAACTCAGATTTTGGAAAAACAGGAAGCAAAGAGTTAAATTACATGGCTCTGCAGCCTAATTGTGCCCTCTGCATCTTGTATGTAGCTGATGGGGAGTCCTTGGAGGTTCTTCTGCTGAAGGCAGTGTATAAGCAGATGTAGAAAGATAAGATGGAGCAGTGTGGCATGATTGTGGCTGCAGTAAAAGATGACAGGGGAGCAGCTGTGTCTCTCCAGGTGAGTATGTGAATGCCTGTGATTGACCCCTGTTTTCACGATCAAAGGAGAAAAAGATACTGATACACCTGGGGAGGGCCAATATATCTAATTTCTGCACTATCATGTGTATATTACATTAGTGGTAGGGTACTGAGATCGTCAACAGCTAGATGGGAGATGTGTGTGGTCTGTGGGTTTACAGACTGGTAAATGAAAGAAAAGTGTTAGACTGAGTCATCTGCAGAAGGGTGAATGCACTGTAAATAATTTAAAAAAATAATAATTGATATGATGCTCTTTTACGGAGCAGAATAAATGCTTGAGTGTAGGGTAGGCGGAGGCAAATTCTATCCACCAAGATTGATAAGTGGATTACATGGACAGCCCTAAATTATCATCTTGAACTCCCCAGATTTCAGAAATGTAAACTGAGCTTGCATTTCCTGTTTTTCAGAAGCACCCTAAACTTGTTACACCTGAGCCTTAGAAAGGGCACAAAATACCTCTATACGAACCTAAATCTGCTTTAACAGAGGTTTTTTGTTTTGCTTTGTGGTTGTGGGTTTTGTTTTGGTTATTTTTTCCTTTTCTTTTCTTTGTTTTTTGTTTTGCTTTGTTTTTCTCAGGGGGATTTTCTCTACCTGGGATGAATTGCTTTTGTTGTTGTTGTTGTTGTTGTTGTTTTTTAAAAAAGAGAAATCTTTCCTTTAGGAATGTATGATAATTTTGTGCATTTTTTCTGTTGAGCTTGATTACATGGAGATAGTTTTTGTCATACGAATAACTCAGACCACTCTTTCCCACCCCACACAATATATAACCTTACCTCCCCTCACCATTTTACCTTCCTTAATAGCCATTTTCCTCTTCCCTTCATTAGAGCATTTTGGAAGATATTAACACCAAAAAAGTTATTCCTAAATGTCTATCACACTTTGTTGCATGCATACAGGTTGAAGAACTTCCAGCTTCCCACATAAACACATGATGTCTTCCACCTCTGGGATTTCAGCTCCTCTAATAGGAAGACCCATGCTAGTGGCTCTCCCACCTGGTTAACTCTCTATGCCAAGTCCTGCTTTCATTCCTTTAAGCAATTGTCTCACAGAATACAAGGTAGTTTAATTTTCACTGGAATTGGCTGAAGGAAGGAGGAATTGTTGGGTTATTCGTGAATCCTTTTGGCCACTCCACCTGTATGGAAGTTGCTATCTGTACAGGACAGTCCTTCCCAAATAAATATCCTGCTTCACCAAAAAACTCAATCAACTCTACTGAAAATGGCATTCAACTCTCCTTCCTTGAAGAAAATGGGGAACCACATACTGATTGAGATAAACACGGAGTGACTGAGGTCACTTAGGGCGTAATTGTAGCTACAGCATGAGCTTCATGTCTACAGGCACACACACAAAAAAAAACTTGCTCTTTTTTTTTTTTTTTATGAATGAAAAAATCTTTTTTTCCTTGAGGCCAAAGAACAGCCAGATCTTTAGAAATTCCGATAAGTAACATTATACTTTAAGCACTTAACCATATCCAATAGTCCAATTACGTCTTTCTGAATTTCAGTGTGATTGGAGCATGCACATAGGATTTAAGGGCACACAGGTAAGTTAAAGAAAAAGGCGTTTAGTGACCTAGCTCTAGCAAAACTGTCATGTTTCTATTAAGAGTAAAGCAGCTATAAAAACAACAACAGAAAAAAAACTTCAGTAAAGCTATTGCATTTCTAATTCGTAATACATCATGTCATAATCACGTGGGATGCTCATCAGAACAAATAAAGACAGATTACCTGGCCAGAATAGCTTATAAAGTCCTGATATTTTAAACACTTTCATAGGGTGTGGTGTTTACACTACGAAGAGTGCCATTAACTGCACTGCAGCTACTCCTGGAAGAAAGCAGTGTCATTGACTTCAGTGAGACTACTTGTCTTAACAAGCACCGTGCCCAGTGGTGTCTGCAGATGATTATTAGTAGTAGTTACATGCTCTTCATGTTGCAGTAACCTCTAGAAGCCAAGTCATGGATCTGGGCTCCACTGGGTTAATCAGTACAGGACCGAAGTTCAGAGTGAGAATAACATGGACAGAGAAAAAGCTAGAATGAGGATGAAAGTGAGAAGAACAGAAAACAAGTGACATGGCATTGTTATTTGGCAAGTTGCTGCATATGTTTCAGACTTACAGTTTTAAAATATAATAATAATGGCTTTATTTAAACAAAGCCACGTTCAGCACAAAAATTATTTACGTCTTTTAACGGACTCTAAAGGGCTCCTCCTATCATGGCTCACTTAACACTTTTCCTGCCCCTTCTCACCACTGTGAATTTTGCAAGCAGGATCCAAAGCAATCCATGCTTTCTGCAGGAATGAATGTTAAAAGACACACATTTTGTTGTTGTGGAGGTGAAAAGCTGTATTCAGACTTTTTTCTTTGACTCCATTGTTTGAAACTTTTCTAGTTCCTATTTTTCTCACTTCCTCATACATGTATTTGTAGTGTCTGAGAGAGGTCAAATGATTTCTGTGTTTGGTCAGTCACAGACTGCAAAAGTACCCTGGAAATCAATGATTTCTACATGTTGAGTTTTGTGACTATGTACATATGAATATGTGGATAAGTACATATGAGTAAGTGTTGAGAATGTACAAGCGTGATGTGGTAATTCCTTTTTCTTCACGGCTTTTTTCAAAGGAGAAAGCATTGCATTGATGTAGAGAAAAAAAGTATATAATGAAAATATCCTTAAAAACTGTAATTTCCTAAACCAAATACAGACCAGAATATTGTGGGGGGTTAACAGAGCTGCAGCAGTTACAAAATTGCAAAAAAGCATAATTCTTTACAAATACATGCAGTGTGGGAGGAAGGAAGGACTTGTGGTTTTGGCACTTGACTGGTGCTCACAAGAGCAAGAATCTGTTTCCAGCTCTGCCACAGACTCTGTTCATAGATGTTATCACAGTGAAAATAATAAATAATAATAGTTATGAGCACTTCTGCAAATTATTATCATCTCTCTCTGCTTGTAAAAAGGGAATAGGAACAGTTCTTTTCTCCTAGTGCATGCTCTTTTGTGTACTTGTATTGTAAGAAGACTAAAGATGTACGAAGCAGTGCGGTGCACAGCTACTTGGCTGTAGCTATGAGCCTACAGTCTCACAGTAGCTATGGCAGGTCGACGTTGGATTAAACAGTGTGTATCACAATGGAAATTAATTTATAAGACGGTTCTAATAATAATAACAACGCCTTTTTCTGAAATTTCAAAGAATTGTGATAAAAGTTATAGGAGATGTCAAAATGCATGTTAAAGTGCTCACTTTGGGGTTTTTAGTTTAGATTATTTTCCGTGCTACTAAATGAACAGGGCATCGAATACCCCATGCTTCTTTTGACTGTTTGGCTAGGCTTATTTTCCCTGAGTCAAAGTAAGCATATGAATGAAGCAGGAAGAAAAATCCTCCTCATTGAACAAAAGGGTAGGGATTTATAATAATTATCACAAAGAAAAGCTTTGGGAATGACTATAGGCATCTATTACTGCACCATTAAACTTGAAAAGTTTTCTAGTAGTTGACACAAAAGGTTCAATTACCATAAGCACTTCTCCCTGGCCTAGCTTTGCTTCCATTAAGGAGCATTATTTCAAAAAAGCAGTCAGTTTTTCCACTATTTTCCAAGAGAACAACTTTAGGCCAACAATGCCTTCAACTGCCTTTGAAACTTCTGCCCAAAAGCTCTCTACCTAGATCTCCACAGACTGCTAGTTCCTACTTTATCTGAGATAGTTTGTTCTAAAAATTTCCTTGTCCTAATCTCATGGTAGATCATCTTCATTAAGAAAAGATCATTTTATAAATGGCTGTGATGAAAAAAGTTCCAAGTGGACTTTCTAGTTAATTACAATCTCTGAAGAAAAACTAAAATGTAATAAAAAAAAGAATCCTTTCTACTTTCATTAAATTGAAGTTGATTTTTCTTCTTCTTACAAATGCTTCCTCTGCATTTGGAAATTGGAATTCCCTTGCATTTGTCAGTTTTTCATTTATTTTTCGCACGCACGTGTGTGTGTGTGTTTGCAGAGATTGATGTGGAACAACACCCTTTTCTTGATTTCTCTTTGCTATATGATATCGTCCACAGTCAGAGTCTATCTAAAACTACTAGCCTTTTAGTGTCCTTGAAAATCAAGTGGTTAAATAATAGCCTGACTCTGAATTCTGTTGTCTAACTTTGAGTATTTGAATGGCTATAATGCTATTATTATTAACATTGCTATTAACTTTCATAGATGATAAATCCACACAAAATCACTGTCATATCTGCTTTCCTACATGAGTTAGACCATACAGTTCTAGAAAGCATATTCCTGCACTGGGCTTAAAGTTTTATATTACAATTGGCATATTCCTTTCAATAAGATATCCAATCTTGACCTAAAGATTCCTAATTATGGAAAATTTACCACATCCCTTGGAAAACTGATTCACAGGATGATTACTTTCACTGTTATAAATGTGTCAGTTTGGACTTTGCCAGTTTCAGCAGTTTTTTATTTATTATTCTAAAACCAAAGTCTAATACTCTAATGTGCATTGAAACAGCAACTTTCTCTGAGGGAAAAAAAAAAAAAAATCAAGAAGCTGTCTTATTGCCAAATGAACTATTTATTGAGGAAGGTGCCATTCTGCAATGGGATTGGAATCCGAATTCGACCGTACTGTGAATTTTAGACTATGGATGAGCCTATCTCTGATGGATAAATAAAGGTTAAGTCTACTGCCTTATCTACGGCCTGAGACAAGCTATAATATGACACGATGCAAGGCAGAGGAGTGGTAGGTGAAGGACCGAGATGGAGAAGAGAAGCAATCTCATGTTCATTTCTGAAGATACTTGTTTTTGAATGCATATTACTGACTGCATTCTCATTTTGCATTTAATTTTTATAGTTTAACTTCAGTCAATTGGCATGGGAATGGTGGTCAGGGCTGAAGAGAGTGGAACAGATTCATATTCAT
>VXAL01004941.1:159505-178223 GCA_013399475.1 Chauna torquata
CAAGTCTTCTTCTACCATTAATTATAGAAGAAAGAAATGGAAAAATTCTAATAGATCATCTAGCCCAACTCCTTCCCAGTGCAAGATGATTCCCTGTGCTACACTTAATATTTTCACTCAGAAAATAATTTAAAGGGTTTGCATTAGTTCCCATATGAGCTTATTTCACAGCACTGTTTCATGCTATAACTTCTGCTCAGGGAATCCTAAATAATTTCTGTCCATCCTTTCCATTTTACCTGCCAGATATTTGTAGGGTGTTATGTTTTCCCTTAAGTCATTGTGTTGCCAGCTTTTCTGTCAATACTATAGGTAGGGCTGTTAGACCCATCTACAATTAGGGCTGCCCATCACTTCTTGTTATAAAGTCTTGCTTCATGCTGCTAGGTCTAACTTTGATTATTTGGACAGAATTTTTGCTGTCTGTGTGAACGCCTTGAGCTTATTTCTTTAGAGAGTATTGAACAGCACAAGTCAGCCTTCTCTGAGACTGGTATTAAGGGGAGAAAATCTCCTACAAGAGAGAACAAAGTGAATTCATTTCTCTTGAGAGGCTGTAACAGACACAGGCCTTGCAGCAGACTCTGGGCACTTAGTTTCAGGGGTAAGATCACCCCTTGCATTACGCCTATGGTTTTTGCCATCCCATGTCATCCCTGTCAAACTGCAATTCTGGAAAATAAAATTAAAAAAAAAAAAAAAAAATCCACTACTTACACAGGTTTAACAGAGCTGATTACATTCCTCAAAATTTCTGCCTTAATTTAGCAAGTTCAACAACAACTGAGTTGTCAGAGCTCTGATGCAACCGTGCCTCCCCTTGAGTGACTGAGCTTGCTTTAAGAGGACTGACAAGGTACAAAAAGACTTCATAGTTTTTGTCCCAGCTGTTCACACATTTGGGGGCCTCAATATCAGGAGTGAGAGCAGGAAATGGGGTACTTCTGTGTTCTCAGAATTCCCTTTGCTGAGATGTTTCTAGGAAGTAAAGAAGAATGGTCTGACCAATGTGGAGGGATAAGGAAGGTGGGAAATACTTAGAGAAGAGTAGAATAAGGAAGAGGTGTGAACAATGAGAGAGGTCCAAGGAGCAAGAATTATGTGCAAACAGAAGAAGTCTCACTCAGGGGATGAGGGAGAGAATAAAAGATAGGGTAGGCTGGAACTGTGGGAAAGAGAAAACCAAAACAGGGATTAGACAAGAGGAGGTAAACACGAGCCAGGATGTGAGTATGGAAAAATACATTGTTGATGGATCATACAGCTACAGGCTGTATCATCATGAATATTCACAAAGGGACTGAATTAAAATTGCGCAGGCATTTCCTACCACTTGAATGCTTGATTTTGCAACCTGAACATTCTTTTAACATACTTTTTTTAAATGTAACTCTCTGAAGATATATAGTCCAGAGTTATGCATTTAGATTGTGCTGTATACATATAATCATGCTTAGCTTCTTTGTATAGAGATGCTATGGTACAACTTGCTCCAGGGTCAAGCCTTGAGCTCTTCCACGTGTCCATAGCCTCAGTCGTATTTGATCAGTATGTAATCACTTTTGTCACTCTTCTCTGAATTCCTTCTAAATAACTAAGGAGGTGCCCAAGACTGAATATAATAATTTGTCCGTGGTCAGACCAGAACTATAGGGAAATAATCTTACACTATATGTCCCCTTGCATAGTTGATACTTCCGCCTGTTACCCTCTTTTACTGCCATGCTACACTACAAATTCACATCTAATTATATGTTCAGTATCATACCTCTGCTTCATTAGTACTTCCCTAGGTTTGTCCCTGGTGCCGTGTGTGTTTCTACATGTAAAGCAATCCAGGTGTGCACGAAGGTGGGGTGGAGGTGGAAGTAAACTGAAGAATACAAGTAAGAATTCAGAAGAAGCAGTAGAGGTTGATCTACTATTCCAGAAGCTGTTCTACTGGTTGAATCTGCTAGTGATTCCACCACTCTCCAAGTCAAAAAGGAAGTCTAGAGGATTAAAAAATAGTCTGGCTTAAAGGGAAACTTAATCTTCTGTAAAGATTATGATAATATAAAATACTCCTCATTTTTTTTTCCAGCATGTCTGTATCAAAAACTGTCTAAATAAACTGTAGCAAAACAACTCAGGAAGAAAATGTGCCAGCACAGCTAAAAGGTAACAAAAAGAATGTGTCAGGAGTATTGAGGGCAAATGGAATAAAAATGACAGTCTTGATTGATTACTAACTAAATCTGACCAATGAAGAAAGAGCAAAAGTGCTAAATAAGTGTGTATGGTTTATGTTTGAAGGAAAAATGTGATAGTGTTATATATTAATGGAATACATTCTGCTTTAAGGGTGATGAAGAATGATGATAAACAGAGCTACCAGAATAGACATTTTAAAATCAGCAAGTCCAATTAACGTGTATATAATAACTATAACAGAGCTAGGGAACACTGGGAAAAAAAGAAGACTAGAATAAAGCTAATACTGTACTAACAAATCAGCCAACTCTGACTCTACTGAGTGTTTGCAACCATCAGTTATCTTGGCCTACTGCTTATAATGCTCTTATCAATTTCTTGGGTGGGATATAAAAGTTGTACATTTCAGATGGTGCAAAGATTGGAAGGAAGATAAATAGCACAGAAGACAGGCCATTGGTACGGAATGACCTAGTAAGCTAGTTGTGGTGAACCAAAGTGTTTCAGGGTGGGAAAATGCAATGTTGTGAACACAAGAACAAGGAAAGCAATCCATAAAGAATTGAGGTCATGGTCTGAAAAAAGACTTAGATGGTTGAGTTGGATAGTCAGCTTAATGTAAGTTGGGACAGTGATGTTGTAGTCAAAAAGACATTTTTGGAAACCTTTGTTTCCCAAGATTAAATTACCACTGCGCTGGAATTACTGTGTCCAGTTCTTCTGTTCATGATTTAGTGGAGAGAAGAAGAGCTCAGGGTATTTAGATATATGGGAGAACATAAAACGTCTGATTTGATACAAATATATACGTACAGATGGGAACAAAATTTGATAATAAAGGGTTTCTCAGTCTAGCAGACATAACACGATCTAATGGCTGGAAGGAGAAGCTAAACAAATTCCATGAGAAATATGGAACACGTTTTTAACATTAGAACAAAGTGCCAAGTGTTGTGGTGCAGCTTCTATCACAGGAATTACTTTTATCGGGGTTGGATGCATTACTAAACCACAGCTGTTGGAGATGAAGCAAGAATTAAATCAGAAAAAATACTTAAGCCTGTGTTGCCATTGTATATTAGATAATCACTTATTTCATGCTGTGCTTAAATTCTAGGAATATATTGTCCTGGATGAACAAATTTGAATATTTCCAGGTTAAACATCCATACGTGACTTCTGCTTTTGTGCCTCTGACTCTGGAAAGGGGCAATAGAGAGAAAATATTTCTATTGTTGTGACAACTCTGGAATGTAATAATTCAAACCCCCCTAATACAGGCATGATTCAGGCACATATTGGAAAGACTTCCCCAGTCCTTAGGAGGATGGGTTAGAGTTATTAGTTTGAAACCAAATAAAGTCTTTTTTAATTTCTAGTGTGTGTCTCTAGGGTTTCTGAGTTTCAAGCCTGGATTGCTACCTTTTGTTGTTGTATGATCACTTTTTCACATTTAAAATATTTTTCTTTCCCACGTATGAAAAAACTGGCTGAAGTTCCAGTAGTTGAATAAAACCAGTGAGACTAAGCTGTAAGTTTAAGACCATAGGTACTCCTGGGATCAAAATGCCCATAATTATAAAGGAAGTACATTCACATAAACAAAGTAAACACATTGAAAATGTATTGAGAAATGTTTACATTTACTCTTTGAGGTATAATAATATTGGCTACAATGATTATAGCCAAATTCACATGTTGTTCTCTGAATAAATACATATACATAATTGACACAGTAAATAGCAGCAGGAACCCTTTCAAAACTCTCTTTAACACAGGTTCATGCATATCAGACAGGCATATCAGAGCGCACCTCTGTGAAACTCTGACCAGTTATTTCTTTCCGTGAGATGAAAAATCTGAAAGATTTAAAAATATTGAAAATTATACAAAATTAGAGTAAGTCTAACCAAATCACTTCTTCATCTACTTCCAGTTTCACTACTCGGTTAAGTAAGACACAAGCTAAAAGATCAGTGGCAGCAATGTACTCTATTTGACAGATGTTCATATCAGCAGCTCACCATAAACGTTCCTGTTCCAGTACATTTCTAGGAAACAAGACTACAGTAGTAGGGTGATGATCTATTTAAATTAACCTATGTGAAGCATACACAACTAACCAGTTATTCAACATGCTGTTGCTATTTTCTTTGACGTTCAATGCTACCTGGCCCTTGCTATCCTGAGCACTCCCGAATGCAGATATCTGTTCCTGCCCTCTGAAAGACTGTGTGCAAATCCTGTTGGGGTGGGGCACCAGAGATAAAGATATTGCAACTTGAAAATGGTGATAGCTGCTGAGCTGGTGTAACAAACTTGAGATGTGTGTGTGTAACAAACTTGAGATGAGTGTCCAAAAGAAATGTATCCACCCTTCGCTCTTCATGCTTAAAAATGTTTTAAGAAATTGTGATTAGACTCAGGTGTATGTGCTCCAAGTCTTCTGGGATCATGGTCATAAAAAAGTTTTGGAGCTTATTCAAACAACACAAATTTATAAATGCAAGAGGTAGGGGCCACCAGCTGCGGGGACAATGTTTGTTTTTTGCAGAGATGGATCTCAAGATGATTGGGTTGAGGTTTGCGAATTTCTCCCAGTCTTTAGAAGAATGAGGCACATGACCACTGACCAAGGAATGTGCAAGTCTGGGACCTCCTGTATCAACAGCCACTGGACAATTTCCTGTTAATCCTGAACAGAGCAGAATCAGCACCTCATAACTGTCTCTCTTGTGAAGACTTTTACAAAACCATTCTAGTATCCCATGGAGGTGGTGAGATCCAATCTTTGCCTATGAGGAACCCAAGGCAGAGACCTAAATTTAGCCCTTTCACTCCCAGACCTGGGTTATCGCCCTCCCAGCATGGAGGGAAGCCCACAAACACACAAGTCTTCCCCAATTCCTGCTCAGAACCTGATGAGTGCTGGGTGTTACTGGCCACACAACGGGTGCGGCCAAGGCGCCTACAAAAGAAGCTGATTCAGCTCATTCCCAGATAATTTTCACTGTCTTTCCCTGTTGGAATTCGTGGGAGGGTTGCAGTGGCAAGGGCAGTAGCATCAGATCTTCCTCCAGCTCACTCAGTTGTAGTAAGCAGCAAAAGGAGAGTGGTAACTCCTGCACCAGTGGGAGTGGTTGGGAGAGCTCCGCAGGAAGAGTAAGTCTTCGAGCTGTGCCGGGAATGCTGGCCTCCCCCTGTGCTACGGTTACTCAGCTATTTCACAATGCTTCTAATGGTTTCGTCTCCTGAGGTTGGAGTGCAGCTTGCAGCTACTTAGTGACCAGTCTAAATAGCAGTCTTGCGCAGTGACAAATTAGATTAGAGGAGGCTCTGAAATATTGACAAATCTGTGTCTAAGGCTTCCAAGATTGGCCCTGACCATTCAGGGAATAAACGACTGTGAATAATAATCTCTGGGAATGATCGGTGCCAAAATTCTTGCTCTTCATCTCTGTGTCAAGCTACTTGTTTCAAAGTTCCCTTCTGCCGGGTCTTAGGAAATCTGTGGGTAGCTCTGATGCCTGAGAGTCATCTGTGAGAAGGAAAGCCAAAATGAAGCTTCCAGTTAGTGCTATCTGGCATATAACATGCATATGAAGATGCATTTGATTGGTTATTGCAGAAAGATTAAGTCAAAAATAAGAGGTTTAGAAGAAGCCATTGATTATGACAGTTCTATATGCTAAGTGCCAAAATCATAAAGTTTGATAAACTTTGAATCCAATCTATTTCTGTGAGTTGAGAGAGGGTATATCAACACTGTGAATAAATAAGACTGTAAATCAACACAGTAAATGAAGAAGAAATGTAACAAATACTGGAGCAGAGTCCACTATTTTATGATGCAGCTTTCCAAGGCAGGTAACAGGGATCACAATTTATACACTTCTTGTTTATGCTCTTCTGGTTCTTTTGTGCTTCTATACAGTGGAGGTTATCACATTGTGCTTACAGAGTCAGCTGATTTGTCTCCTTTTTTCTTCTAGTTGTTAAACTGTATTAAAAAACAGATAATAATGTCTTTTCCTTTGTATTGCTTGTCCATGCAAGCAACTGTTGCAGTTGCTAAGGGATTGTCATACACCTTCGAATGGGAACAGGAGAAGTAGGTCTGAAGGAATATTTTTACTAAATGGGGATCTGCATGATGACACAATTCAATAATTCTATGCTATATATATCTATATGTTCCTAGACAGTCCTACAATGACCGTGCAGAGCTTCTTAGCTGATAACTTTCTCAATTCAAGAAGTTTGCAATTAATCAGAGAAGCAAAGATTCAGTGTATGGAAGACCTGTCAGTCCAGTCTAGCAGGAGTAAATGCATTAAATTATTTACGAGTAAACTCTGCTTCCTTCTAAAACAGGGGTGTGAGAATTGTTCCCAGAGGGAGTTTGTTTTCTAATTCCATTGCTTCAGTTAACATTAGTATATTGTCTCACATAAAACAGTAATTTACTGTATTTATTGCCTTCATTGTTTGCAAGGAGCTGTAACAGCTTTTTGTTTTGCTTTAAGCAGGTTGTGAGACAAAATATGCTGTTTAATGTGAAAGAGGTGGTTGAAACACATTATTTAAAAGAAGTCACATTTCATATTTGACATATTTAAAAAATTCAATTTTTTCAAGTTGCTTATGATATTTGCCCAAACAAGCAAACAAACAAAACAAAGAAAGCAGAAAAGCGCAAAGTGAATTGAACGTGCCACTGTGCAAGCATGCACACAGATACAAATGTCTGTATCTGTTCACTGAAAGTGTAGTCCACTTTGCCGTTTGTGTTTGTGATCCCCTCCATTGCCTGAGCACCCAAAACACCTTTTGGGCTTGTGTGCTCGATGGCAGACACCCATGGCTTATGAATGCCCAGCCATTCCAGGAACCTTGCCCTCAATAAGAACTAAGGCGCCAAATGCCTTTGATCTCCAGTGTCTTCAAACTGGAGCAAAAGTAACTACTGTGCTCTCTGGAAAACCATGAGGAACTAGAAACACGCATCAGTCTGCACTGCCCAAGCCTATTGATGTGAGCATACGTCCAAGACTGATTTGTTAATACCTTCTGTAGAGATGGCAGAGGCCTGGAATGTGACCTGGTGGCACAGTGACATGCTTGTGGTTTTTCTGCCACCCACAGCTGAAGTTTCATGCTGTGGCACATCTCTGTTGGCAGTCAGATGTTGGCAACCTACAAGGTGCTGGTCTGTGAGTTGTGTGAACAGCTGGGAGGCTGTCCTCCTGACACTTAGGTTACCTGTGCTGGATCTCCAGCAGCGTGGGCACACCACGAAAGCTGGCAGTCAGCACAGGAAGATGCGGTGACCTGCTGACACTGGTGCAAAAACTGGCAATGGGTCTGTGAAGCACCTCATGTTCACATATAAGAGGAGAAAGTTCAGCCTCCACCAAACAGGCACTGCCATGCAACGCAACACGCAGTGCCCTGCTAGTGCCACAGACCTCCTGCAGACCTCCCCTTGCTGCAGTGAAAGGTTGCCCAGCCTGGTTTCCCGTTCCTCATTTAGATTTTCCACTGTGTGCCTGTTTGATGCAAGTGTCCAGGCTTAGAAGCTCTCGTGAGACAAGCTGTGCAAATCTTACCTTTTGCTCCTTCAAAGGGATAAATTGCTTCCTTTGGCTTGAGTAAAAACAAAGATGTTCAAGATGCTGTGAGAAGTTTGTTACCATCTTAGAAGGACAGTTTCTCTTGTTGTTCAAATCTTCCCCCCAGTCTCACTCTCACCTGCCTATATATCATGTCCAAGATTAAATACAGAGTGTAATAGCCACTAACCCAGTTACTGTCTGCAGATTTGTCTTGCCCTGGCAATTGTTATTAGCTTGGCTTCATTTGAAGGATTATAACTTGGTGTCTCAGCAGGCAGAATCCTACCTAGGATCTTCTTGTTAAAGCCCAAGTAATAATAGCCAGTAAAAAATGTGACTCTGTACCGTTTAGTGACATTGCTGCTCAGGCTTATGACAGAAACTACTACTAATGACTGATTATTTCTTTCCATTAGAAAGGAAATCCTTTATTTTTGAGGACCTCTAGTAAATTAGACTAGAGTGACTTTTGCCATGAGAAGTCTGAGGATGAAGTATGTTGTGCTTATTTCAGTAACTTTCAAAGTCATGAAAGATTTTCTTCCAATTTTGACATATAAATCAAAGGAAAAAAACACAGAAAGCTTCGTATTGCTTTAACGAGGAAAGGAAAGGAAAGGAAAGGAAAGGAAAGGAAAGGAAAGGAAAGGAAAGGAAAGGAAAGGAAAGGAAAGGAAAGGAAAGGAAAGGAAAGGAAAGGAAAGGAAAGGAAAGCACAAAGCACAAATCCGTTTTTTTTTTTTTACAAATAGCAAGAAGTGATTTTGAAACACTAATTGTTGATTGACAAATTTTTCTAAATTAAAAAAAAAATCCTTGGGCACTTACTTAGACCGTTATTTTATATTTGTATTAGTGATATGTGAATCCCACATACTTTGAAGTATAGATAAGCACTAAAGTTTGAAAGCCAACAGAATAAGTCTAACCTTTGACCGGTTGTAGTGCCTCTACTTCAAAAAGTATTTAAGTGAATGACAAAAGACTCAGAAAAAAGTAACTGAAATTACCCAGGATGAGAGATGAAGGGAACTTCATCTCCCTGCTTTCTGGAAAAGAAGGGTAATTGGCGATGAGATTATGGTCTACAAGTCCATATATGGAGCACAGGGTCTCATTTGGCTAAAACAGATTTTTAAAATAAAATAAAATGAACTGGAAGCTGAAGTTACACTAAATCAGGTTAGGGACAATTTTAAGAGTAATAGTAATTAAACACTGGAACTTACCTAGGAGTGCAGTGAATCCTTCATCATTGGAAGTCTTTAAATCAAGACAGACATCTTCAGAAAGATATACTATCTCCACACTGCATTTATAGCCTTGGCACAGTGAGTATTGAGCATTCTGGGGCCAGAATTATGCAGGAAGGCAAAAAAGAGCTTGTAATGGTTCCTTCTGGCTTTAAGTTCTATCTTTGTGAAATATACCTTCCTTACTTTTAACATTTGTTTAGCAAGCGTCATTATGGTTACACAGCATATCAAGGCAAAGCTAAGACTGACATTTTAAAGCAGAAAGGTTCGGAGATTGTGATTAATCATGTAACTCTGGGTGTATATTCATATCACATAAGCAACATCCCCAGTTGCTTAAACTAAGAGGCTGGGCTTCTTCAGTAGTTAAGGATAAAGGGTGAGAGAAACTCCTTCACAGGGCAGGTGGTGGTAGTCAGGTGGCTCTGGACACAAGCCTCCAAAGGTCGGCTGTTGTTTCATGACAATTTTAAAACACCTCTTATCAAAAAAGGGAGTCCCACCCTTCTCCCTGTCCCAGATACCCTATTTTTGAACTGGCAAATAATAAAAGAGATTAAAAAAAAAGACATTTTCAACTGGATCGGTTCCCTTTTCCGACTCACAGTCAGTTGCGTGAGTTTTGGTACAGCATGAGCAAAGGGGTGGGGATATGCAGCTCGGAGGAGTAGCGCACGGCAGGTCCAGCCTTTGGACATCAACCCATACGTGGACGAGTCACATGAGGGTCCAGAAAATTCAGTCTTGGGGGCTCATGTCTGGAGGTGTGATCAAGATTTCTGTTTACATCTGGAGATTACTTAGGGGTGTGGAGCCATGGTCATCCCACTAATAATCAGCTTTTATATCACACCACAAAAGAGCAAAACCTGCCGTCTTAATTCCTGATGGTCACCAGAGAACATCTTGTTTTTCTTTTGAGTTTCCTACCCCATAATCTGGCAATTTCCTGCAGTTTGAAAGGGCTGGATGGCTGGAAATGAGGTGAGAAATGAATGTAGCTTCCATTGTTATCATATCATTTCCTGTACTTAAGATGTACCTTCATCAGAAATTAAAACAAAATTCCTGTTGCTCTAAAGAAGCTGATAGCAGTATTTGTCTGGGAGTTTTAGAACAGATAAGATTTTTGAGGTTTCTCTGTCTTCCACATCCATAGAGGGATTTAAGTGCCATCTCTCAATGAATTTAATGAGAATTAGGTACCCAAATATCTTTGTGGATTTGAGCCCTCATGTTCTAATTACTGTGGCAATTAAACATGCTGAAAAACAGGTTCAGCTGCAGGAACCTTGTCTACACTAAGGCCTGGTGAAATATTTATGTAAATTTTCTTTCTAGACATGGCTTGAGTTTGCACTGATGACTGTGCAAAACCCCTTTGATTGTAGAGGACATGTACAATATGGAAGGCCCTGAAACTAAACCTGTGCACTCGGCTTAGGAAAGGTTATAAGATACATATTCATGAACAGTGTGTCTTGCTGAGTGAGGCAAGATATTTACAAACAAAATAATAAAAGATAAAAATAACCAACTTTTACATAACGCAAATAGTAGAATACAAAATAATCTGATTTTTTTTTCCAAAAATTTCTTCTGTAGTAAAATAGTCTTCAGAAATCATCTGTTCACTGCACTAATATCTGAAGGCCACAGGACTATATATCCAACACTTCATGTAACAGTGTATACATGTACATAAATATACAAATTCTATTTTATTTCTGTCATAGAGAAAGAAGAAAATAAAAGGACTGCCTATTTACTTCACAGGCTCTTAACTGTTTGGGGCCAATATAATTACCAATATTATTCTGATGCATATACATACTACAGAAGCACTAAAGTTAAAGAAGACACCTTCACTCTGAATTTCCTAACTTCAAAGTAATGAAATCCTTAACTTGAATACCACAAAAATGTATTTTTCAATGTTAAGTACCTAGTCCTAGTGTCAGTGTATAGAACAAACTTGGCCAAAAAAGACCAATTAGGCCATGTAAATGAAGTGCATTTTCAGCCAGTCCTACTGGGAAAACCAGCTTTGTCTGAATGGTTGTAATTACAGAGTTGATGGGGAAGGGGGAAAACAAATTTGCTATGCATGAGCCCTTCCCAAGTAGCCTTTTTTTCTTCTAATGCTTGCACATCTCCAGTAATGGCATTATGGAAGTAGAAAAAAAAGGACTTACTCCTTTACATAGTTTGTGTTAAAATGCATCTCTTTAAGAGTCTGAATGGTACTTGAAGCTTGTCGTAGGAGAGGTGCTGCTTTATCTGTCTGATGCATCCTTCTGTCTACTTCTCTCTGCCTGACAGCCTCATTGGGCTGCTTGTCATAAATAGCAGCCCCAATAGCTACCCTTCTGAGCTTACTTCAGGCAGTCACTTCTATTTTCACACTTGGGCCTCATCTTTCGATTCATACCCTCACCTGGGCCTGAAAAAGGCAAATAAAAAAAGTGACATGGAGAATTCAAAAAAAAGTGTTTTGTTTTTAGGTGTTTGTTTGGTTTTGTTTGTTTGTTTTTCCCTAGACTTCCCAGGCTATTACTCTCTTTTTCATGCCTGCTCTTGAGAATGCACACCCCATCACTGCTCTGGATTCATTCTGTGTGTTGTGTTACCTGCATTTATCAAGAAATAGGAGTTCATTTTTTCAGTGCACTGCACTTGCTCATCTGAATTTGCATCACAGTATGTGGCTTGCTCACTGCATCTCTCGCTTGCTTGTTGGGCTGCCTCTAGCTCCTGACAAGGAGAAATAGGGCACCAGCACAATTACCTCTAGGGATGCTTCCTATATGCAAGCCACTCTGGCTTCTGTGACTAAGGGCTTGGGAAGGTCACATAGCCCTTCCTTAGATACATCTTTCAAAATATTTTTATTTCATTATACCACTTTGATTCCTAAATAGTCCAGATTATTTTCTGCCCATATCATACACAACAGTCATTCAAAAAGATGCCTCTTTCCATAAATATAAAGCTATTAATCACAAATGTTCTATTTGCAAGTCACTGTATGAGTGACTCTTTCATATATTAGTCATAATGTAGTACATAGCTTTATTTCCTTTATTTAAAAATAGCTAATGATCCTCAGTTCAATGTGTATGTTAATGTCAATAATATCAGTGTCTATTTTGCAATGCTAAAGAAGTGAGGGGGAAGGGATTTGATGGGGATGAGTTACTTGGTTTGATTTGGTTTGAGGTGTTTTTTTTTTCTTTGTTTGTTTTTTTTTTTTGCATTCTATTCATGCAAGCTCCCACTGGAAAAAGACATACACAGCAAAATCGCCAAAACTATCCAGGTTTTTCACCAGCCCGTTAAGGGCATTTCTGGTCATTGTTAAATAAGAAGTGTAACACATAAATATTTTAGAATGTCATAAGGTAGCTGTCTGTTTTATGTGAGCAATGAAAGGAACTCAAAGCAATGGAGTCAGGAAGGAGGAAAAAAAGGATTGAAATAGTAAAGAGTATTTTTGCCCTATGTGGGATCAGTTTGTCCAGGCATTGAAGTAGACAAGGACACACATGTTTTCTGGGTCATGATCTGCACTTCACCACATCAAGATCCCAAGTGTAAATGAACGCTGATCCATCAGCATTATTTTTGCCTGATTCACGCTGTGCTCTGTAAAACCGTGTGTATGGGCATGTGATCCAGGTCATGAAGAGTGAGAGGTATGAGCAGAAATGAGATTTCCCAGTGAGAGAGCAGAACCAACTGACCTAAGGCTGCTGCCACTTTTGTGGGTTGATGTGCTCTTCCCAAAAGGAATGACTATTTCCAAAGAAAGCCTCTTTCAAGACTGATAACTACTGCGGAAAATTAAGGTCTTGATTAAATTTAAAGGATGCCTACACTTGTTTCATGTTTTTCAACAAAGACAGTGGCACTGCCATTTCACAACAAAAGGATGTGAGGTTTTTTCATCTTGGTGTCAATATGCCTTAGAGTTAACCAAGGCAGCGTTCTTGTTAGGTTACCTGTTTCCAAAGACTAAGCATTAAAAGAGGTATCATATTTAAATTTCGGATTCGTGGATGTGAATTTATTCTCATGGAGAGGCCAGACAGAAAGCGAGTCAGAGTGTGCTTCTCGCTCAGGTTAGAAAGCTCTGTTGAGTTGTCTTAGATGAGGAGCAAGTTAGAGCAGTCATGTAGATTACCAGAGAACTGTGAAGTCTCCAAATGCAGGAACACACTGACCTTTCTTCCTTTTACTCCAAAAATCCCCTGGTCCAAGTTCAGGAGCTGATGCAAAGCAAATTTCTGCCTATCAGTAGCCACACCTGGCATGCAATGGTCCATCAGATGGCCTCTTTGCAAGAAGGACTGGTTCATGATACAGAGGGTAAGGCCAGATTAAGGTTAAACTCATCCATTGCACACTTTGAAAGTCAGATGTATTAGTTTGGATGAAAATAGTTATTTGTGTGTCCTTGTGTATGTGTTTTAAAGTATTTCACGGGAGGCTGGTAGAGACCACTGAAGACCATGTGCTACATTCCCATGTTTACCTTTATTGTCTGATTTTCCTGCCCCCCCCCCCCCTTAATTGGAAATAATGACAGCATCTTGCTAATTTTCCCAATGCATTGGGTGTGTGAGATTCTCAACAGCACCCATTGCACCTCCTGGGCCATATATTGTGGGTAGGCATTTAATGTTCATATTGGAATGGAAAATGCACTTTTTTTTTGCAAAATTAATATACACATTTGAAAGATATTTCCTTTTCCTAAACTTAATCTGAGACCTCACATCAGCAGCTATGTAAATAAATCTTTTCTGCAATAAAAACTTGTTGCTTGTAGTCTGTCACATTAAAATAAAGATTTGAACACTGAGAAATTATAAATGGAAAAGAAAAACCTATTTACAGGAAATCAAATGAAAGAAAACTGCTTTTGAGCCAAACACCTTGATTGTATGGAATTGTTGTTTTATATTAGAAGATATTGTAGTGAGATTTAATATTCTTATGTCCAGAACTCTGCATTTTCATAGCAATGAACCTTAGGAATAAGAAAGAAAAATATTTGCATATAGGACCCAATGTAAAGATTCCTAAACTCAGTTATACCTTTTTTTTTTTTTCTCTTTTTTTTCCATTGACTTCAATGCACTTGATCCAGATTAGCTTTCCCAGAAGTGCTGGAGGGAAGCTGAGTATGGAACTGAGGCAGTGAGAGGTAGTGGCTCTGTCTGGTTGAGGGTGATGACAGGACAGGGGGCTCAGGTTGTTTTGATTTGCTGAACTTGCGGTTGGAATGTGGGAAGAAAGGCTGCCACCTCTTTTATTGATATTTGTTGGGAAAGACTCATTATATATTACTCCATATGTATGTGTATGTGCATGTGAGTTTTTTCAGAGCTTTGGATGAATGCCTTTTATATAGCATTTTTAAGATCAAAATCTATACAATTATGTGGATTCCTGCATGTAAATGATTTCAAGGAGTCTGGTGTTTTAGCATTTTTAATTTTCTAGTAGATTTTACGATAGTGTAAAGCGATAAATTATCTTTTGCGGCTGCCAGAGTTATTTAACTATCTGCAGACACTCCATTAGCAGAAGCAGCCCATGCCCAGCCGATATTCCTCATCCCTCCCCAGGAGACCGCTCACTGGGGAGGGTTTCCAGGCATTTCCCTGCAAGGCCCTTGTGCCAGCAGTGCCACTGGGGTGCGGGGGAGACCCAGACAACCCTGGCGTGGTCCAGCCAGGAGGACATTTTCCTACCACTCAGTGGAGAAAGCTACCAAACAAGCATCAGATATTATTGACTTTCCATCACTACTGGCCTGTGTTAAAAACGGTGACAGAGAAGAGAAAGGTTCCATTTCCCATTACCAGATATCCAATCCCCCTAGAAAACATCTGCTGAATCTGGGATCATGCCATGGTATTAGCTCTTCTGTTGCATGCTGTTTCATTGGCTGTTCTCAGCGCTGCCCTGTCTATCACAACGCATAATCTCTTTTCAGAGACGTTTCAACCACATCATTAGGGTCTCCGGTCCCATTTCTTTTAAAATCAGTGGTAGGGTTTTTTTTTTTTTTTGCCTTTGGCGCACAACTTGAAGTTTGGAAACTTGACTCTGTGCAGTGTGTAAGAAAGGGAACAAAAGTTTCCTGATGATTTCATGTGACAAAAGTTGTGCAAGGAAAAGAAGTGGGTCTGCAGAAATCCTGTAAGTTGCCGTGTTTATATTCCCAAGAAACTCACGCTGGAGTGCCTCAGACACATAACTAAATGCTCCTCAAAATGCTCATTATTGAAGACAGTAAAAGAAAATGGTCTTTAGAATTCATGTGATATACTACCAACTGGAGGGAGAATAATACAGAAATACTTTCTTGATGATGTGTGCTAAAGCAGCAGGCATTTAAGAGCAATGGATGTCAATCTCTGAGGTTTTTGTAAAGAATTGCAATTTATGACGTGTTAGGGTAAACAGTTGGATTATATTTCTGAAATGCATGTTCCATCAGGTAAAATCATTGTGATTATAGGCTCTAGTACTTTAAGTAAGTAAGTTATGCACTAAAAGGCTGAAATTGTAAAACAAGTATGCTTATGCTTAACTGTTAATCCCTCTTTGTATCTACGCTGAGTAAACTACAAGAAAAGAGAAACTGCATTAAACAATAAAGGCATAAATGGCATGTTATGTCATCTTGATAAACAATGACTGTTATACTGTTCTCCTTCAAGAAGCAACTGTGACTGGCCTCTGTTTTCTCCCTCAATGGAGAATGTGCCTGAGTGTAAAAAAAAAAATGGAGGATTATTTAGAAGTTACTCTGTTCACGCCTCGCTGCGAAGGCAGCACTTTCTCTGTATCTTCTTGCTTTCCTGCTTTTCCTTCGTTTCCTCAGTTCTTACCTATCACAGAAAGCCGGACTTGTTATTTCAGCAACCACCTACTATCATGCAGAATATAAGTTTCAAATAAAGCAAAATAAAACTTGCTTTAAGTGGTTTTGCAAATGTTTGACAGCAGAAGATAATAAATGAAAATAAATCTTCAGTATTTCTCCTAATGCAATTTGTGGCATGTCAACGTCAAAGGATTCTAACAACAAATCAACAAATATTTGAATGAAAACAATATACATAACTTATTTTTCTATATTAGAAACAACTGTCAAACAATTACTGTATGACTTCATGAATTAGTTGGTTGTTTTGAAATATTCCTGCCAGGATTAAAAAAAAAAAAAAAAAAAGCTATACAGGCCTTTGAGCCTGAACATATTGTGTCAATCACAAGCATATGCGATGTATCTAAGCCATGAGGTAAAAATTTTCTTTATAAATTATTTCATAAATAAATAATTTGCCCGAAAAAGTTTATGAAAATATTTTTGCCTTTATTAAGTTCTCTACAGTTCTGTTGTGGTGAATATAAACAGATTGATATTGACATCTTCTTGATCTGCTTTATTTTAACTTGAAATGCAGAATGCATCATGCAAGCATTTTTTTACAAAGATACTGTAACATACTTTTCCTGAGAGTATTTCACTAAAGTTGTCTACTTGAAATTATGAAAACACGTTTTGTCTTCCTAATCTCTCCTTAGGAATGGCTTCTGCGGTTTCATTTTAAAAGCATATGCACCAAAAGGCTTATGTCTTTTAAAAACACGTATCTCATATTGTTCTACAGGTGAAAAAAAGGTGTGTTTATTATCAAGGTTTCCACGTGTTGAAACCCGCACTTGCACGGTTACCAATCTTCTTCATGTTTTATCTGTCATAATGTGAATAAAATCTGGGAGAACTGCAGTCACACATGCGAGCTGGCAAGGATTTAAGGTGTGGGGGGCATCATTTCCTGTTTTAAAAGAAAGAGACATTAATAAGTCTCACTAGAGCAGAGAAGCAAAGGGGAATAACCCTTGTTTAAATATTTTCCACTCAAGCCCTGCTTGTAAGATGCTTAGCCAAGTCATCAGACAAAATACCTGCTGATTTTAACCCTTCACAGGCAAGGTATCTCCAAGCGAACGGCCACTCTGGTCTGACACAGTAACAATAATAGAATCTGAGTTGCAGAGAAGAACAAGTTTGAATCAGTGTGGATGGGACAAAAATACTTACTTGTCAGAATTCTGCATTCACTGAAATTTGTGAAAGTGGTTTGTCTCTGACTGCAGTTCTGCTATGGCATTTCCAGCTTGAAAAAAAGTAGAGGTTTATGAAGTCAGGAAACGTTCTCCCTGCGCATATTAGTGAGGTGCTACAGAATATGGCCCCGATACTAAAGCACACTTTAAATTCTGATATAACTTCTCTTCTTCACGTTCCATATATAAACTTCTCCACCGCTCCGAACTAACTTTCTGCTGATGAGTGCAGAGGGAGTCCCACGCATAACCCGTCAGTGCTCCTCTCCCGGGCTCTGGGATCCCACCGCGTGCCTCCCCGTGCAACTCTCTGTTACCTTCCATTTTCAACATGCCAAGCTCACCTCTCGCATATGAATTATTGCTTTGCTGTTCATAAAGCACTTTATCAGACAATCCTACAAAAGAACTTAAGGGGAAAATGTGTTGCTGGGTGATTTACATGAGCAATTACTTTACAAGTCTGCCAGTAGATTATGCTAAACATATATGAAGAATGTTTAAGTTTCGAGAGAGGGCTGAAAACGCCATACGCTTTACAGGAGGGTTTCATTGGCGTCAGCATGTATCTCTGAAGATTTTATGCTTTATAGCTATGTATTCAACAATAAAAATATAAGGAAAATGTTATGTCATTTCAAACATTTGGGGGGAAGCAACTTCATCTCTAACTAACATTGTAATGATCTAACTCTTTTCCAGCTTCTCATTTGAATAACGTGTTACTAGTTGCAAGCGACCAGAGCACATGGATTTTAACGTGAGATCAGTTTAAAATGACTTGCATGGGAGGAAAAAACATGCCATATAAAGTCACCTAACAGCAGAAAAAATCGTGTCCAAATGCCCAACAAATGTTTACATAGTTTTTAACGCCTGCTATATTGGGGGTTTTAAACCCTTTCACAGGAGCCTTTTATGTACTGCTTCTCCTTAGAGAGTTTTTTACATTAACATACAGACTTCTGGCAATTTGTGGCACCGGAGAAATCGGAGTATTTTGAATTGGAAGGGTTCAGTACAGACAGGAAAGTTGTAAGGGTTTTCTCTGGGGCAGCTTGCGCCCGACTTTGTGATTGGTGTCAAAGAGAAGGCAGTCACGGGGAATATTCAGCCGAAGATCTGGAAAGTGTCCGTCTGTCCGCCTCGGCGCACGCACGGGGAGGGGGGGGAAAGGGACGAGGTTACAGTAAATGTAGATTTCCGCGCGCAGTCTTCCGTGCCCTGCGCAGAGCACTCGTCTCCCGCGGGAGGCAGCTTTTGCCGCGCGTAGGCAGCGGCTTATATGTTTGTTTGTTTGCTTGTTTGTTTGTTTGCCGTTTTCCCCAATTCCGCACACTAACGACCAAGACAATCGATACGGAAGGGCAGAAAAACCTCGCGGGGCCGCGCCGGGGATGCGTCTGTGGCCTGCGGGCTATTCCTCTCCCAACTTAGCCGAAGTCCCCGCGGCCGCGGGCCGGCGCGCTCCCTGCGCCCGGCCGCCTCGGGCCGCGCGTGCCC
>VXAL01004941.1:198220-226541 GCA_013399475.1 Chauna torquata
AGAGGGAAAAAAATCAGCTTGTGCCTTTTCAGTAGAGATAACTGTTATCTCTTATAAAAGTCTACATAAGTGTAAGTAATTGCCTGCACTTGGCTCTGTTACAGTGGAAAAGCTGTGATCAGCAGTCTCTCGTTGTGCTGTGCTTGTAAGGGGAAGCTATCGGCAGATACGGGGACGTGCTGGCGTTAATGCCCGTGCTCCCGTCTCCTGCCTTACTTGCAAGTCTCTGTAAAGTTCTTCGCGAGGCTTTAAAGCCTGCGTGGTGCCGGGGCGGGGGGGAGGGGGTCACGCTGAGCGAAAGACTTTGAGCAAAGTTTTGCTGGGATCGCCCTTAACGGGACAAAACAAAACAAAAAGCCAGCTGTGCTGCTGTCTCAGTCCGGCTTCCTTTGTTCACGTGTAGGTTCTGGGTCCGTGTCAGGAACGAGCATTACGGATCCGCACCGGCTGCGCTCGTCCTGGGGGTAAAGCGCGGCCCCGGGGAGAGGAACCTTGGGGTTTTCCCCCTTCCATGCTTGATCCCCCCCACCCCCAACCAGGCGCTTGTCGGGAGCTGAAAGGATTTGCGTGCGGGGTGCGGGTCACGCCGCGCCAGGCGCTGCCTCCCCGGTGCGTGCGCGCCCGGGTGCCGGCGCTGGCGCCTTATCGCAGGAAGCGGTGCGGAAAGCGGTTGCTCCCTCTCTCTGCCCGGCTCCCGGGCTGCCGTGATTAACAGCTCCTCTGCCCCCGCCTGTCACTCAAGTGCTGGGGACGGCACAGCCTCGCTGCCGTCCCTCTGCAGCGCCAGGACGAGGCTCCTTTTCTTTTTTCTTTTTTTTTGGTTTGGTTTTGTACCAAACATAGGTAAGGCATTTAGAATGAATGCGGTCTTTTCTTTCTTTGCCTTTTGCTTCTCAATTCCTTACTACGTATATGTATTCGTAATTGCAATATAAAACAAAATTCTGCTCCACATTCTGCCTGACCTGAAGCAAGTGGAGCTTTTCCTGCTCCTGCGCCGATCCTTTCTAAGACACCTTTGGAAATCAGTTCTGTTGACCTCACTTTATGAGTACTTTATGATAATAAAGAGGATGTGAGTCTGGTCAGTTTGCTTGGGAAAAAAAAAATAGACCGAGAGGGAGATATCAGGATAAAATCCAGTATTTTATCATGCAGAATCATCTGTGAGGAGCAGTACAACGTGAAAAAAATCCTGTCTGAAACTGGTATTTCTCACCTGTACTATTAAAAACTCACAGAAAGGAGGTCTTAATATATTTGGATTACAAGGTACTTTGTATTATCTCAATATATAGAATGGGTATTTCAAGAAGCCCAGAGACAAGCCTTCCTTTTGGAAAATTAATCCTTTAATTTATTTGTTTCAAAATTGTGGTCTGCAGACACATATAATCACAGTATGATACTGATCTGCAATATCATATCACCCAGTTAGGGGTTTTAATTAAAAAGTTTGATGTGAAGGCTGCATAGTGGTTCCCTGTTACGTTTGAAGTTTGACAGTGGTCCATGATCCAAAAATTTAGGAACGTTTGTTCAGGAGAATTATGGTCCTAGATGATTTCATTTTGCTTTCATTTCATCCTGTAATTTTTTTTTTCTCGCCTCTCAAACATGATTAAAACCAATGAGAAAGGAAATATTTGAGGTGATTTGCAAAGTTATTTGATTTTTATAAAATTACGTGGTGTGATGTGCTGTATGTGCCAAACTGCAGACAGACTTTCAGCTCATAAATTAAGTACACTTTTTTGTTCTGGTTTAAGCCCATTGAGACTTCTGCCAGTTAGGTTTTTCTCTTCTGTGATCATCATGCATAATAGTCTGATGTTGCAGATACTTGCAGGAGCATAGCGAAACTGGTAGCATCATGTATGTGGTTTGATTTTTAATGTATAGCATATTAAAGCATATTTTCTATCCCAAAAGATGTTATATGAGACTATTGGAGTATATATTAAAACAGTCACTGGGCTCCTAAATAGTCTAATGTGAATAACAAAAGTATATAATAATTAATGCTTAAGAAAAAAAACAACCAACCAGAAATTCCTTGTAATATAGATAAACCTGTACTTAAAAATACTTTAAAACATATTTACCTTTTAAAAATAAGACTTTCAGATTTTGATCTGTGCCAAGGTTTAAGTCTACACAGCTTGATGTGCTGTTTGATTGTGTTTATTTACCTATTTGCTGCCAAAGTTTTAAGTAAAGTCACACCACAATCCTGGTGGAAATGGCTAGCTAACACCTGGAACCATCTTGTGGAAGTGATTAAACTGTTTTTTGCCAGAGGCTTCCTCTGCTGGTGCAGGGACACTGTTTTCTTCATTTTATATTCTGCTCAGCGATGCTCATTCTTGAAACTAAGATTACCAGGAACTGGAAAAAAAAGAAAAAAGAAAAAGAAAACTTATTTTCCTTTTCCACTCTGTGGATGAAAATAAAGCATGAGATGATGAAATCTGTTGCTTTTAAAATATGTGATAAACCAAAACAATTGGATGAACAATTGTACAATGAACAAATCACATGTGTAATTCTTCATTTGAATTAGTTTTAAATGCAAAGCAGGTTTTGTAAATGTCTTTTTTTTTTTTTTTTTTTACTTGCATACCTCGGGCATCGTTGAACTGATGAGCAATGCTTTAAAGAGGTTTTTAATGATTTTTAATTTAATTCCAGCTTTCATAAGCCCTAAAAATACTTATTATCTAGTAAATACAAAACATAGAATGAAATCTATAATATGTATCAACATAAAAACAAAGTAAACACAAAAGATTATTTTGTATAACTGCATAATTAAGTGCATATAAGTTCAATGTATGCAAGCTACTATCCAAAGGAAGACTCCTTCCTTTGATAAAACAACTACGTTTAGTTACAGCTGATATCTTATAATTATTGCCTGGGTTGTCACTTTTCAGAAACACAGTAAAAACATAAATAATTTCTTTTAACTTCATTGCTTTGTGTATGTTGAAGTTTTAGGTGTGCCGATTTAAGTTGTGACTAAAACTGGTGATTTCTAAATTGCTCTGATTAAAGTCTATGTCCACGTAAATAACCGTCAGTGTGAATAGTGCAAAGAATTCGAAGTATACCATGTTCCTGCTCCTCTTTGCTTTTTAAGGGATTTGGCACAAAACCATATTATTTCATTAAATCATCAACATGCTGCGTTTATTGGATGGTGTGTGGCAGAAATGCTAAGCGCTATCTCCAGATTACGTAAATGTTTTTGTATTTTCCAGATATCCCCTAGTTGGGATATTGCATTAGGACAAGTTGATAGTATCTTCTTCCTTACTTATTTTGAAACCCCGAGCAAGTTTTTGATCCTGGTCTTCAAATTCTGGGACCTGCAGAGAGTTAGACAAAATGATTTCTGCAACAAGCGAAAATACCAGGGGGAATGAGTCCAGCCTGGAGTTCTTAATATCTTGAGCAAAGGCTGTGGAAGTAAGGATGTATGTTGTGAGATGAACACATTCATTAATTAGAGAGCATGAAGAAAATAAGACCAAGTCTAGAAGACCTCTTGTAATTAATCGTGGTTTTGTCTGAATAAAATCTGCCTCTGACTTCTCCAGTGCCTGTTGCAGTAAAGTCTGTAAGATACTATCGGATGGAATTACCAAAACTTTATGCTCAGTCTGAGTGGGCCCCAGGGGTAAAACAGTGCCAAATGAAGACACTGGACTACTGAGAACAAGTGTTCAGCTGAGAACTATTAAAAGAAAAAAAGAAAAGTTGTCACAGCTGTGTCCTTTTAAGGTCAACACCAAAAAGAAGCTTGTCAAGTTGACAGAGGGAGATGACTTACTGATGTAACCCAGGGCAAAAGAGATAAGCAATAAAAATAGTATTACGTCTCGATTTGATAGAGCGACTTCTCCTGTCAGCTTACATAGAGAACCAACTAGGAAAATGCAGCAAGTTAGATACTGTGACAGTGACGCTGATACATGACATGGAAATTCAATTGTGGCAATTGCACTGGGTTTTGGAGCCTGCATTTTGCAATTTTTGTTAAAGACTTAGGTAAGTCGGTTAGAATATACCAGGACTTAATTTCATTGAAATAAAACTCCTGGAACTACTTGGTAAAAAGGTAGGCATAAATTGGTAGATAACTTCTGATAGTGTTGTTCGTTATTAGTATCCTCACAGGATGAGGTTTCCTGCTGGAAGGGGAAGGCAGAGCTTGGTGTGGACTAGTTCAACGCTACCTCTGGTTTCTGTATGGGATGGCCAGTTTTTTGTGTAAGATGTTTATAGTCAATACGAACTAATAACTGCTTTTCTAGTCTGAACTCCCGTGTAACACGGTGCTCCAAATTCTACCCAGAGTGTAGCTTCTGCTGTGTAATACAGAAGCTGAATATCATTAACATATCTTACAGAAGTATAGTTTCAAAGCATTTTAATGACAAGGAAGGCGTTATAATCCTCCCTGCATGTTATATAATGAATCAGTTTGCTTGCAATAATGATTTTACTTTTCTGAAGACAGTGCTTCCATTTCCTGGCAGATAGAGATTGTTCTCTGATTTTTTATTTTTTTTTTTTGTTGTTAAGGCTTTTTAACCTCTCCTTCCTTTATGTACAGCTTACTTTCATTCACTCATGCTATTTCTGATGGCTTCCCTCTCAATTGGCTTTCCCCCTCTGCTCTGACAAGGAGGACTGCAGACCAGCAGGGGCCTCATTGTGCAGGTGGAAAGCAGCACTCTTGCGTTCAGGTAGAAAAGCCCCTAGCTGAGGAGCTTCAGCATGGTGAACTGCATGACATTTGTGGGCTGAGGAGTAGGTCATGGTTAGATTTGGGCTCCGCTGTGTTATTTTTCTGGTTTGTGACCCTTCGTGATTTCCATGGGACTCACAGTAATTCACCGCGTGTGCCCAGATCCAATTCCAGCCCTGACAGGGAGGGTTGCAGGATTTACAAAGGCAGATGATGGGATGGAGCTGGGCTGAAAATGTTCTGGAGAATGCTGTCCGGAGGAGGAGGCAGCTTCTATCATCCAAGTCTTCTAGAATCCAAAGTCCTACATATACCAAAGAAAATAAAGCTTCATGTGATATGTCAGGCAGAAATGAGATGCCAGAAAGGCCTGCCAAATTGTGGCTTATCGAAAAGTACTAGTTATAGGTAACAGTATTGATCATAAATAAATAAATATTTAAATGGGTTTCACTGTAGCAGGAAGAAAAAAAGTGATATCGGCATGTTGTGCTATTGTGGAAAAAAAAGACACTTATAGCAACTGGCATGTTGTTTGCACAGCTAAACCAAAATAATGTGTGAAGGTTGGTCAGGCCCAAATGAACCCCATAAAAAGCTTTTTAGGAATGGTAAGGATTGCATTGGTCATTTTGACCACAGAAGGCTTCTCTGCTTGGCCGTCTGTTTCCATCTTTGTTTTTGTATGGTGAATTATGTGAAAATAGAGACGTTACAACCATCTAGAAAAATGGGATAGCTCAAAGAATGAGCAGGGTGGTGGGCAGAGAAATTGGAGAAAAAGCTTCCATTTCCTTCTGTAGGAAGAACAGTAGACACCAGATTTTATCTATTTGTTTTCATCCAAACAGATTAATTTCAGTAGAAAACTAACATTCAGAATTTTAACAAGTGTTTTGTCCTACTGAAAAAGAAAAAAAAAAAAAAAGCAATCTCTTTTTTTAGTGACCAACAATCTTTACTTTTGGTGGTTTTTAGAATGAGGGTGTAGTCTGAAACTGCCCGGACTCTCTCCAGATGTATTGTATCTGTAGATCTCTGTCCCACTCAGACTCTGTACACAATTTACTGAAAATAACTTTGTGTTTTTTTTTTTTTCACTGTTAAATGTAGCTGTAGTTGGATTGTGCTGGCAGAACAGTGTGGGGAACACTGAGTTATTACAGTTTATGGTATGTCTTTTGTGAACCTATGTAGAGGACTCAAGAGTTGCCTTTCTAATGACAAAACTGCCTTTAAAATACAAAAAGAAATGTGCAGTGCCTGCTTGGAGCATGGCACAGTCACACACATGAATGTCTGATAAGGCAGTCAGATAATAACTACGGAAGTGGCTTCTTTTTGACGAGCTTTTATACCGGTAATGTTACAGTTAATTCCTTCTGCCCAAGTAACAAACATTATATGTCTTGTATTATATATATATATATCTTGAATATGTAGCAAACATTTTATTATCTTGTATTTTCTCTGGAGGTGGGAGATATTGCCATTTTAAGACTGCTTTAAGGGAAATGCAGAAAGTCACTTTGAAAATAAATATATTTAAAAAAAAAGGGATGGGGAAAAAGAATAGCCTTTTCCCCATCTGCTTTTGAGAAAACAGTGCCCTTGGCATTTACTTTTTTAAGGAAGAGTGGTAAAGCTGTGCATACTGTGAAAAAGTGGATTTGTGTACGTTGTCCTGAAGTTCTGTGGAAATTCAGGAGCAGTGGGTAGTTCTTTGAACATCAGCCACACTATGTCATCCCTTTTATAAAGTGACCCACCTTCATCCTAAAATTAAGTAGGTTTTTTTTTTTTTTTTTTTTTTTGCCTTGACTGCGTCTGGTGGAAGGATGTTTCATAGCCTCACTGCTTTGTCAGTTAAAATCCTTCCTTTTCATTTTCAGCCCCAAGTTAATCATGGCTAGTCTATTTGTTCTTATGCCAACATGATCCAAAGCTTTTCCCTCCCTAATATTTACCTGCTGCTAGCAATTGTATTGCTGGTCCAAATGAGCTTCACTTCAGATACTCATATACAGTCTCATCTTCCATATCTTCATTAATCTCAGTTAAAATTAATCTTTTTATGAACATTATAAATAGTTTTCTTCATGCAGTGTCATCTGTGACATATACAATGATTTACCTATTCCTGCTAAAACACTTGCTTGGCACATTATAATGACTTTTGAAGTGCGATTTTGATTGGTTTATAATTGTGATCAACTACTATAGCGTTCTTCTTCCTCCTTATGTCATTTAGAGTTAATAAAGTTACAGAGATTCTTATTCCAGAGCATGCACTTTTTAAATATTTTTTACCCCAATTCATAACAGAACGTTCAATAGTTTTTTGTATGATATCTCAGTACTTCCCTTGATTGAAGATACCACAAAACTTTGTCATAATCCAGTTTCCTTCGTACTTTCTGTATAAACTCACTTGAGTATTTCTCTTGTTAGGTCGTTCGGGATGTAGCTGTTTGAAATGGGACTTTAGACCCTGATGGACTAGTTCAAATGGAAAGAAGTGACTTGAGAATAAAGTAGTTGAGTTTCAGTCTCTGTCTTGTCATTTGGCCTCAAGACCAGGCTCACTTCTTGATAAGTGTAAGAAAAACAGTATAAACATTGCCACGATATGGCTATTTTGGACTGGGAGCTGTTAGCATATGATGAGGATTGAAAGGAAGTGGTGGTAAGAGACATTTCTCAGCCCTTGGCTGCCTGTCTAATTAGGACTGCCCTTCCTCTGTTTTAACAATCTACTATTTTGTTTAAGCAAAAAAAAAAAAAAAAAAAAAGGTGAAATAATAATGAAAAAATGGCTTTATAAGCCAGAGGAGCTCTTTATATACTGCTTATAGGGAGCACAAGCCAGCAAAGAGCAGTTGCTGTCTCTCTTGCAGGTCAGGTGCCAGTTTCCTGCTCTGCTGGATGCGTGTGCTGTGCTTCCCTCCTGCCTGTTCGCTTAGGTTTCTACTGATGGAGTCCAAAGTGCATAGGAGAATGGTGCCAAACCTGATTTTCTGATGTGCAGTAAGGATGTTGCTGGGAGCTGCAAAAGTGCCCTGCGTCCCCACAGTTCAGAGGTACCCACAAGCTGATGCTGGATTTTTCTTGTGGAGCAAAGCAAGTAAATACCAGGCTGTCTGCTGCAGGAGCATGGTGTTGCTGCAGTATTATGGGCTGACAGATTCTGTTGATTAATCTTTTGAATATTCCTTTGAGAATTCAGTTTCCATCAGTGCGTTTTAATAATTTTCTCACTTTCACCCCTGTATGTCATAATTACAGGAGACAGTTCATCCAACAGTAACAAGAAATCCCTGTCTACTGCTTTCTTGTGGGTTCCCTGTTTCCAGATTGCGCAGCATTGCTTTGGTGGTGTGGGCTTGCACAATGGTCTTCCTTTTGTCTCATCTTGACGCCTAAACCATTGACATTTCCTCACGTCTTGAATCTCTGTGGTGTTCACATGCCAGCTCCAGGACAGTCTAAGACACGCTTCCTTTTCACTCTGTTCAAGGACCAAATGGACTCGTAGGGCTGTTAATTCAGGACAAAATGTAGAGATTTGCAAGAACTGATTAGCAGCTATGAAGGACACAGGTTAATGCCTTATGACATTAAGATTTTTATCAGCATGTACGATTAAATGTACATGAACAAAACTAGACTTCGCATACTCTTGCTATAGCTGAAATAAAAAGTGGTATCCTTTTTGTTTTGCCAGACCTTTTAAAGTGACTGTGAGCAAAATCAACATGTGCAACAGTGTTTCTATTGTTTCTATTCCCCACAGCTATCTTAAAAGAAAAGAAGAAGAAAAAAAAAGATATTTCTTTAAATCCAAAAAAGTCTTAACTCTACCTGTGCAATTCTCAGGACAAATAAACTGTTAGGTCTGCAGCATTTAATCATCATTCCAGTACCCACTGAAAACTTGCTGTTTCTCAGAGTTTCATATGAACATCTCTTGTATGTTTTTGTTGCTGATTTTAATATTTTCAGGAAGTTTCTGAAGTCCAGTTTCTCTATAATGCGTCCTGATTTTTTCCTCCAAATCTTATGTCTCATTCTTCTGTATTTCCAGTGATTTACAGTCATGATTCAAATCGAAACATAATGAGACTTTAGACATCGATATGTCAAGCTGTTAGAAAGACGCGAGGGAGATGGTAATTTTCAGTAATTTCAGAGACTAATCAAGTGTGTGTGTGCTGCCCAGATTACAGCATATTGTAGAAGTGCACCACTACCCTTTAACTCAGATACCGGTAGCGTTCTAGGTAGACATCATTCAGCTCGGGCTAAACAAGCCACACTTTTTCTTCTGGGATTTGCAGTTCCCAAGCCCCCAGTGCTTCGAGCATTTGAGCTCAGGAAGCCGGAGGCAGCTGCTCCGTGCACACGCCGCGTTGCATTGCCTGCAGAGCAGCAAGTGCCATCGGTCTGCAGGAGCGTGCCGCTCTGCTCAGGAACAGTGCTACCAGGTCGGTGCCCAGCCTTTAATTATCCCCAATGCTGTGAGCGTCATGCGCTTATTTGCAGGGTTGAAGTGAAACAAGCATGCCATCTTGTGAGCAGGCAAAATGGGAGCAATTTGTAGGTCCTGCAGTGTACGGATGGAGACAATGTTACAAGAGTAGATGTTGGATATTTTTTGCTTCAGGTTCAGAGGAGATCCAGAGCTGCAACAACAAGAACGTGTAATAGGATGGAAAATCAGATAGATGGTTTAGATCTGAGAGTCATAAAGAGTAATTCTTTTTTCTTTTAATGGGTCAAATTCTGTCAAGATGCTGTGGGATTCAATAAAGTAAAAGGTTATTTTTTTAAAAAAAGGAAAACTCAATCGTGTTCTTGGTTTTACCAGTAGATTCTGATGCTGGAGAAGACCCAAGTATTAGCTACTTCACAAATACGTGACTTTTGTTTATTGCAGTCTCTGTTCTTTAGGTCATGTATGTATATATACACTCATTTTGTTATCTACATACAAATGGTTATGGAAATGCCGTATGACATTAAGATTTTTATCTGCGTGATCTTGGGCTGTTCTCGTTACTCACAAGAAGAGAAGCCACGGAGAAGTTATGAAGATCATTTCTAATTCCTCTCATGTATTCTTTCAATACATACTGCTTAACAAAAGAATTGTTTAAGAGATGCTTAAATGTAATTGGATCTGATTTCATCTCTGTCTTCTTGCAAAGCAAGGCATCTTTGTAGCATAAATCCAGTTGTACCAGATTTCCAGGGATAAGAAATTTATAGCTCCCCCAAAATGACTATAACTGTTGTGAAATATTCTCTACGGAAATATCACAGTTTTCAGGTCCTGTATCAGTTAATCAAGTAATTTTAGAAGCTGGATTCTCTCCTGCTTGCTAATGGTACAAAGATCGTTTTTGCAGCCTTATGTCTTGCGGTTTATCAGATCAAACTATTGCAGGAGTAATTATTTACTCTTGACTAGTCTCATTTTGGGAAGAATCTGCACACTGATGTGTGGCTGAAACATTTATCTCTTGGGTTCTTTTAAATAACAGTTGTGGATGTTCTGAAGCTATTCCTAGATTGGAAAATTAGAAGCAGCCCTAGCTTGGATTGATTGGCATGGGGAGAGCAGACAGCAACAGATTATTGATTGGGCAGCAGCTAGCTGAGCAGGATGACACGATCTGTACTCAGCCAACTGGCTTACATTTGGCAGTCCTTTTACTCAGTTGTGGTTATCTTGCCCCATCTGTGTTGGACTCTCAGCCTCTCCACCTAATTGGCTGTGTTAATTTGTAGCCCGCACCTTCAGATCTCAGGTACATCCCAAATTCCTTTGCACAAGTTGCAACATTACTTCAAAGAAGGTGCTGTTGTAGCCTCTGCAAATAATTTTGGGACTTTTTTTAGACTCAAAGATGCCAGTGAACCCAGAAGTTGCTTTAATAAGTTGCTTTCTTTATAAGTGAAAACACGGCAAAAGCTTTCTATTTTTTTGTGGGATATATCCCAGTGCAACAAATCAGCCCTGCATCGTTGCCGGATATTTTTTAAAATTGGGGAGGTACCGGACTGGGAATTGAGGTGGCAAGAAGGCAGCTCTGAGGAGGAAGACAGGAGCAGCGCGGTAAGACTCGCTTGCATATAGGAGATTTTTGAGAATGGAAGTCTTGGCGTAACCTGCGGTTGTACCTTTATTGACTTTTTTTTAGAGAAGTTCTAGGTCTATTTTTAAGCATTTAGGTGTGTTATTGATGGAAGAGAAATACAGTTAGTGTCCAGCTCATTTCAAAATGTGTCTTACATGGGAAAAACAACTGTCCACTTTTGTTTGTTCTCTGTGGGCTGCAGATTTGTACTTAACTCCTATCTGTAGTTTTAGTGTCTGTCTACACATTGCAGCATATAGATTCTGCAACCTGTGTTGTCCTTGCGTTTATGGAAATTACATATTTATCTCTCAGAAGAAAATCAATTTTAAAATCTTCTTTGTATGTGTTTTATGATCCTGGAAGATTACCAAGGTTTGAATTAAATTTCTGATGTCTGTATGGTCGAGGCTAATGTGAGGGCTTTTGGCACTACCCCACCATGCAATAAAGAATCAAAGCCAGTAGAGTAAGAAATCTTCTATCAAAAGCTGAAAGCTGGATTCATAAAATCACTTATGCAGGCATTGTGAGATTTTCCCATGGAACGTTTATGTGGGAGTTGGGCAAAAACTGATTCAAGAACAGCATTATTTGCGCTATATATATTCATCCAGCAGTCAACAGGCTGAAACTGGCACCCCTTGCCAGTTTTAAAGGAATGCCAGCACACACGACCCAAAGCCACTGTAAAGCCACATCAGCAGTCTCGAGGATTCTCCTTATTCTGCGCTCTCTTTTCCCATCTCCTACCAGAAATGGAGTGGGTAAACCAGAAATCACGTTCTGTAGTGAATACATGTGCTGTATTTGATTCTTAGGGCCATCTGAAAAATGATTCTCAGTTTTAAAGCGAGTTCATAACAAACCATTATGATGGATACATTGCAAGAGTAGCTTTCTTGTTGGCATTTTACTTCATTCCTCAGCTTAAAAAGAAACATAAATAAGAGATAAAAGGGGCAAACAATAGACAAACCACTCACAGTGAATCCATTTTCAGTTGCTTTAGTCCTTTTTTTGTTTTACTTTGTTTTGTTTTAAGAAAGTGGCTCTGTGTTTCTGAATTAGCGTGGAGACCATATTATCTGCGCTGCAACAGAGATCCTTTCCTAGTTAACAGGGATGCTTCCAAAGGCAAGGTAATACACCACTGCTTTGGCTGGAGCTGATATTGGATTCCAACATCAGTTCTCTAATTTCTGACAAATGGCCAAGATTTCTTGAATAGGCACAGCTTTCTGTTTTGTGTAGGGAACACACAATCCACTCTTTTGTTGTGGTTGCTACTGCTGTTGTTTCTCCCCTATTCACAATGGAGAGTGGGGTTATTTGTGCTGAGTGGAAAATCAGTGCCAAAATCTGACTTGCTTAAGTTTAATGTGATGTTAATTTTTGCGATAGACATAAAAGGTATCAGAGTTTGTAGTACGGATCCCCCTGTACTCTGACCTCCAAGTCAAGAGGGCATATTGGTGATGAAAGTTTTATCTGTCACAGGCATATCAAGGTGAGAGTTTACTGGATGATTCAACCAAAATGTATAGAAACTGTTTATATAGGGATTGCCAAACATTTTCCATTGCTTTTCTTTTTATCTGAATTCTTGAATATATTACTAAATAAAATAGTCTGTGTTTGGAATGTATGGCTGTGGGATATATGGAAACTCACAGCATGTTGGGGGGAAGAGTTAGAATAGGGAAATATAATAGTTTTGTAAACTTTATGTGAATATAGGTACATCGTATATAGACTCGAGATTCAATTTGCTGATCAAAGCATCCAAATAACTTTGGATTTAATAATGTCAGCAATGAATGCTAATATATGGAAATTGAAAATCATGGGGCAACAATAGCTAGCCACGCTTACCAGTATTACCCTGCAGCATGTAGATTTACATTTTTTTGTTTTGTTTTGAAATCACTGTTTGGGAAATGTGTGCTTTTTCCATTCTCCCATACTTCTGAATGTTGGTTCTCCTGAGCAAGTTTAGACAAGATTCAGGCAAAACAATAGGGGAACATCACAACCTTTGAAGGCTCAGCTTGGATAGGTACCCAAAGCCAAAGTCTGCTTTGATGTATACAGGCTCAACTCCTGTTGCCCTTGGTTGCCCTATCTTACCTGTGTAACTTGTGTCTGGAAACCCTTGCCAATTTTTTTTCTTTTAAAAAAAAAAAAAAAGGACATTTTTGCAAACTCATGTTCATCTTGGTTCTAGTCTGGTTGGAAAAGTACTGCAATAATGCACTCTCCAGTGATGATCTAATATTGCTGTTTCAAGTCCAGTTTGTAGTCTTCTCCCTCCTTCCCCCTTTGTAGTTTTGATCCAGCTGAGATTCAACTGTATTTCAGTTGTTTTTTTCTGCCTCTACTTGGAAAGAAAATTATTTGAACTTTTCTGGAATGGTAGCCAAAACCATACTCTTTCTCTGTTCCATCTGCTCACCTTCTCCCATATCTCAGGCCTCACCTAGCATAAAGGAACATCTCAAAGTCAGTGAGGCTTTTGCTGTTAGTGTCAAGGGAACTAGGATCAGCCCCTTGTATACTTAATGCAAAAGAAGAAATGAGTCACTTGTAGCCATACCTGGTTGCTTTTGCCTGGGAGCCAGGAGGTCGCCTTCATTCCTCACTCTTCATCTCAACATAGCAGTGCGCTCGTCTCTGCCAACACACTCAACTCAGATTCAGTTCTGAGTCATTTGCAAGCCCTAAGCTGCCATTGTCTTCAAAGGACATTTGGATTAAAAAGAACATCGTGATTACTCAGGCTGAAAAGAAATTGAAACATATGAGATCGCCACACCTACTAGAAGAGTTGGAGAGACAGTGTTTTTTTACCATAAGGACAGGATGAATAGGGGGGATGTGGTAGATGTACCCAACAGCCTACAGGATTTTTGGTTCATCCTAATTGCTAGTGCAAGATTGAAGGGAGACTCCACTGAAAAGAATTAAATTCAAAATGCTGAAAAAATTTGCTCTTATTAGTTCATAATTAGGTGATAAATGGAGAGCTACAAGATATTACTGATACCAGGATCGTCATAAAGTTCAGATAGATACTGAACACTTTGATTGGAAGTGAGGATGTACAGATTTATTTAACAACAAATCGTAGAACATAAATGAGAGATAATTAAGGGATATAAACCTTCTTACTCTTCAGAAAGTAAGCCACTAAGTGTTGAGGATTAGCAGCGATTTATTTTTTACAGAGGTAGGCGATTCTGTATCTGTCCAAAGGCAGTTGAGCCTTCTTTGAAGGATCTGATATTGGCCGCTCTCCAAGGCAGAACACCAGACTAAATGGACTTCTGGTCTGATCTAATAGGGAATGCTCTGCAATCCTATAAAGTGTAACGACTGCAAATTAATAGCATAACCAGAAGATTCAGTGAGGATGGCAATGCTCTCATAGGAGGTGTCAGTCCTGGCAGAAGTCAGTTATTTCATTGCAGTAAGCAAATCAGGCTGGATTCTCTCTGCAGTGCAATAACAACAGATTGGGGAGCATGCAAAGCAGCATCAATACATAAAAATTAAACTACTTTTAATACACAAAGCTGAGTTTAGATAAATGCAGAGCAGAGAAGCAAAGGCACAATATTCTTTGAAAGTATGGCCTTTTAATGCTGTTTTGGAGACTAATTTACATACAAATAAAATGTCAGCTTATCTCATAACTGTCATGATAAATTAGAGCATTTAGACTTTTGTGCAAGGTGCTCTTTCTGTACCTTATTAAGTTACAGGATCTTGGCCTTTTGCCAAGTGCCAAGTTGAAGCTCCCTACTGAAATACAGAGAGGGTTATGGGTCTGGAAGTCAAGAGAAATCAGGTTCTGCCCCTAGCTAAGAATTCCACCAGCAAGTCGCCTTGAACACCTTGATTTTTGCATCTCTCTCTGTAGATCCTTTTATTTACCCGTACAATGGCACTGATACTAATTTTCCTGTTTCACAAGGTTCTTCAAGGTTTAACAGGTTGTCATGTGCATAGAGTATTTTTGGATGCTGGATTGAAAGCCGGGACAAAGCAAATTTTTGCCTTCTCGGGCTCCCCTGTTCAGGATGAATAATGGCAGTGGAGGTGCGGTAGGAGCAAGCGCTCTGCATCAGGCTGGAGATAAACGCAGAGCAGCAAGCTGCCGTGCTTGGGCACCCTCACTAACAGAAGCACATTTGGAATTCTTGATTTTGGTTGCCAGATACTGTAATGTTCCACCTTGCATTGCCTCTTTAGACAAATCACCTTTTGGCTTCACTTTCTTCTGAAAGTATCTGCATGATTACCTCCCCGGTAGCAAGCTGAAAATGAACTGAGTGCCTGGAAGTAGGTTCAAAAATTTATTTTGAAATGCCACTCCTAAACTCTCTGAAATGAGCAAGTGTCTGTTTTATACCCATAGAAAGGTTAGATTTATTCCAGTGGCTAGATGACTACTAATAATGTGCTGTGCTCTGAAGCATATGGTAATAGAAAAGATCGTTTTGAATTAATTTGCTGTGAATTAATAAAGAGATTTATTTGATGAGAGTTGTTTGAAGGTGATGACACTTTGTAGCTGAACAGGATTTAAGATGTCCAGGAGTGCACCTTTAGAGATTTGAGAACGATCAGTGTTGGGAAAGTAAATTTAAATAGGAGTGAGCAAGCTTCAACAGAGTGCAGCTTTCTTTTTTTTTTTTTTTTTTGCTCTCCACTTGTCTCTTTGTTATAAACTTTATTTATTGGAAAAAATTGCAAAAAGCTCCTGGTGAGCTGGTGATCAGAGACCACACAGAAGGGCCTGAAAATCCAGCAGAAGAACGGAGGTGGTGAGCACAACGGCATTTTGGTATAGGACTATAAGACCTATAAGGCATGATTTTATCCTTGCATTTTCTAGATTGATGCAGCTATCATTATTTCAGTGGACTGTGCAGAGTATAGAATATCAAGTAGAGATGTTTTGACTGCGTAAAGTGTCTGATCCCACCAAATTCTACTGGTATGAGAAAGTGTGTTCTTCTCCAAACAGTGACAGGCAGAAAAGACTGACCATGGAGTTTTAGGGCTTGTAGAAGAACACATATAACTTAAAAAGCACTTTGTAATTAGTTTCTCTTGTTGAGCACCATGGTATCCCCTGCCTTACAACCCAGTGTGTTTGAAGAAGCTGTTGCAAAGGGGGAGGAAGAGGTCTTGTTGAAGAAGGAGTTGCTTGTAATTAAGCTTATTCTGCCCTCCCATGGTTTAGGGCCTGATTCTTGAGTTCCTTACATAAAAAGTCTTTTTTTCTTCCCCTCCCTTCTCAGCAGACAAAGGTTAAGATGGAGCTTTGCCAAGTCCTGCGTTTTAGTCTGGGGATAATTTGCATCTGATGTAGCACATTCAATAATTTTCAGCAAAGGCAGCATAGGACAGTTTCACCTGTGCTATCCAGTGTATTTACAGAATATTATTATTATTAATTTTGAAAATGCTTAAATTAGAAAAGGTGCAAGCCTCTGAACTTGGGACTGTCCTGATGAGCTTCTTGGCTTTCTGATTGTGCTGAGCGCAGCAAGGGCTGCCGCGCAGGGTGCTTCCCGCGGCAAGGTGGCTGCATGCAGGGTGCTGGGTGCTGGGTGGTTCCTCCGGCAGGGAGCGCGCCAGAAATTCGCTCTCAAGACAAGAGATTTCTGGCTTTAGAGCTCGTGTTCCTTACAGCTGCTCTATTGTTGTAGAGAGAGTGGGGAAAATGGTAAGGTAGGATCATTTAGGGCTTTGTGTGCGGGGTAGAAGCAGACACTTTGAACACTGAAGGGTTTTTATATACAGCACAGCAGACAGTCTTTGTAGCACATTTATGTGTAATAAGCAGGGTTTTGTTTTGTGTCTTGTTTTTTTTTGTTTTGTTTTGTTTTGTTTTTTTCCTGTGTTTTAAAAAAAAAAAAAAAGGAGAGAGATGTTAAAACCACAGCAGTATTTTCCCATGCGGCTATGGTGAGCATCCTGCGATCTCACATGATCAGCTGTCCTGATGGGGTGGAGTGTGGGAAGGGTGGGAAGGTGTCAAAATATGTCTCTCAATTTTTTTTTTTTCTTAAGAGGGAAAGCCAGATGAGTGCCAAAAGCCTTATTCTCTTCTCTAGCCCTGCAGTAACAAACTACATGAGTGTATGTTATTAAGATGATAAGATTAAATTTCTAGCTACTAACGTGCTATCACAACAGCAAAGGGGGAAAAAAGATCTTGAAAAAATTATGAAAATTAGCCTGACGGTCTCCTTTTAATAATAAGATCACTCCCAACCCCAACAGACAGTGTAGGCTGGAATTCCACAGGGCTTTTTTGTGGTCCTAATGATTTTAATAATACTTTGTGCTATGTAGCACCTTTCATTAGAGGATCACAAAGTGCTTTACAGTCACTAATTAATTAAGCCTCACAACACTCCTGTGAGATAGGTAAGTATTAGACATATATTAAGCTGAGACACTGAGAGTTAATGATTTTTTGCTGCATTATTCTGGCAAGATGATTGATGTTTAAACGCCGTATGTGCATTATATATGTGTGTGTGGGTGTGTAATATATGTGAGTGTAAAAGTATTAATTTTACTATCCCTTAACAAAGAGATCCTACTTCAGCCTGTTGAATATAAATGTATATTTTCATTTAATTTCTTGATGCTGCAGCATATTGATTGATAACATCACAGTCTTCATAGACCCTTGACTCAGTTTGTTATTTGTCTGCTTGTACATGTACAAATATTAGTCAGTGGCATATCACAAAATTCAGACTTCTTTCTAAATTCTGTTAAAAAGAGAATATGACTAAGACCTGACCTAAACCTGCAGAGCAAGCACAAGGAAACAGCCATGCTGTTGGAATAGGCTTTGATGACAAGTCATCACGTTCAGTAAAAGTAAAGAGTAGCAACAGTGACCCATTGTGAGAGCTGATGATCAGCAGATAATTAGCTATTGTCTTCACCACGCATAAGAAACTGTTGCTTATCAGAATTTGCTTATTCTTTTTTAATACAAGTGTAGTAGTCACTATGGTAATTCGTTGTTCTGAATTATAAACTGATTTTAGTAGAAGAGTTGACCTCCTGCTTCCAGGTGTAAACTGATGTGGGTGACAGTTAAACAGAAAGATCTCTGTCTGTCAGATACAGGAATCATGTAGAGTAGCCTTGGCTGTTTTGGGGGGAAACTGTGAACAGCTGTTAGTATTAGTTGAGGGTGATCATATCAAATGAAACAAACCCACCTTTAAAGGTAATTTAAACCACCATGGTTTAAAGGTAATTTTGCTGTAAGGAAAATAAGATACTAAACCCTGGGTTATGGAGCCCAAAGATGAGTTCTGCAGCCTGAGACATATCCAGAGTTCCTGCAGCTCAAGGAGTCTTTTCATTTACATCAGGCTTGGTGTTATTATTTTTTTAAATTTTGGAAACATCACCATTTCCAGTGATGAAAAGATAGTTCAGTCCCAATGTCTGTTCAGCAGTTCGCCTCTTTGCTAAACAACCAAGAATCTTGCTTGTTATTGTGATGGCATTTTTGAGATGTGGATGGTTGCCCACTAGCAACTAAATTCATGCAATGAATACCATTAAATTCGTTGCAAGTGGGACACTAGGCAGCTAGGCAGATGATAACTTTCAATTGCTGACAGTAGAGCCTGGATTTGAACCAGTTATTTTTATTCCATTATCATAGCTTTTAACCCAGTCCCTTTACAATACACAATACCTGTTAATATATGAGTTTTTAAGGCACTTTTATTTTCTACAGCATTATCTAGCTTGTTTTCAACACTTACTTGAAACTTATTTTAAACTTGCTTTTTGATGAACTTCACATCTGAGATAATTTTTGCTTTACTTTCTGTGTGTGTGTGTGTGTGTGTGTATGTATACATGTGCATGCGTGTCTGTCTAAGAAGGCAGCCATGGTATTTCTCATGCTTAAGAGAAGTAGAGAGCAACAACAGCCACTATTTGTGTAGTACCCACTAATAGATGCATGTGAATGTACAATAGGCATAATGATGTTTTTAAGTAAAAAGCATATTTTGTATACATAATTTAGGAAGGAAAACCTTTTTTTTGTTTTGTTTTGCAGATATACAGATCAGCTCTCAAAATGTCTTCTGTGTCTTCCGTGCATCTTCTAAGACAATTGCATTAGCCCGCCTGCTAGTTGACTAATAGAATTAATAATTGTAAAAAGCACTCTAAAGCCACATGCCTTATGAAGTCAATGCTGGGTATGATTTTACAAGTATGTGATCCATTTTTTCAAGTGAAATTGTTAACTGAAAACGTTCTTGGCACACAATAAAACATTGTGCAATCTGTTATTTGTCTTAGAGATAATAATTTCAGAGTGGCTATATTCTTTCTGTATCTAACTTATGACTTGCTAGGGGATGGTTTCTTCAATTTAGGAGTATTGCAAATATAGTTTTATTTACATAATATGTCTCTGAAAAACGATAGTGGTGGAATTTCAACGACAAAAAAATACTGTCTTTTTTTACTGTCCCCTTGAGTGGATATCAAGCAAATAAATGACAGATGATTTTTCAAAAACTAAAAGAAAAAGAAGGGGGAAAATACTTTTAAATTCAACTTAAGAAAGTTTTTGTGTTTAAATCAATGTTATCTTCTTTCCTTTCGTTCCTCAACTGTAGAATACTGCATGAAAAAGCTCCATTAGGCAGATATTTTTTTCCCCCTCCATTAATGCAGAGACCTACAGATATGTCAGGAAAATTTGAGCTAAAGTATCTAAATCTGGAGTACTATCTAGTTAGACTGTATACAGTCCAGGTTTTTCTTTGCTTTATAGGGATTTTTGTTTCTGTCCTTCTCTCTGACTCTCTTCTGTCAGTTGCAATGAAGATAGCAAAATCTCTAAACTTTCCTTATCTGCCAAAAATATCTGTAACAGAAACATTTCAAAACATCGCATTCAGTCTTGTTTAATTTCGACTGAGGTAACAGTCATGATGTTTACTTTCTTGATTTCTGATTTTTCTTCTCTGCCCACAGCGTACTCCTCTCTCTGTTCTCTAACTGCCATGAATTGCATTTAAACAGTAGTTATTTTAAAAATGGTTTGGATTGTGCAGCCAGGTTCCAAGAAGAAAAATACAGACTTAGATGAACACCTACCAAAGATACCCACCAATACTTACAGTGTGTGTTAACCAAGAGCATTCATGAAGTCCCACAGAGAAGCAATAATGCTAAAATATCTTTATACCTTGAATTATATGCGTGTTCGTTGTTTTAGTAGGCTGAGTCTGTATTTTAGTAGTTCTCTTACCACAGCAGGAAATCTTTCCTTTCTCTTACTTCTGAGTGACTTCATGGTTCAGAAGTTATTGGGAAAAAATAGTAAAATTCAGTGCATGCATATCCTGGTAGGTGTGGTTAACATGAAAGAGGAGGCACTTGGTTCCCAAGCATGTGTGCCTTCTACAATGAGGAATCACAGTAGGCATTTAAGAAACCTAATAAGACCACACGGAGTGTCAAAATTTCTGTAATAGGAGCTGGCATTCTGTGTGAAAGCCGTCTCACTGCAGCTGATGCTGCCTGTGGATCAGCTCAACCACAAAGACAACAGAGCCAGCCCAAGACACAAGTTGAACACTTCCCCTAAGAAGTTGTCTGTTTTTATCAACATAGCATACAGTGCCCTTTCATGTGGAGCAGATGTAAATAAGAGGATGTACAGACGCCCGTTCTTTTATTTTTAACCTTCATCCCCGGCTGTACTTCTCAAAGTACTGTTTTGAGAAGGTCATCCACGGCTTTCAAAGGTCTGGATTTAGCACCATTTGGAGTGCATCAGCGCTGCTCCCAGAATCACCAGGTGGTCCTCCCTTTGCAGAGCAATATATATATATATATATGTACATATATATATATGCATATTTGTATATATATATCTAGTGCTTCTGCATGTGCCTGGCTGTGACTGGCCTGGGAATGGGTGCTCGGGCTCGAGTCTGCAACTCACATCTCGTGTGTGGTACTTCAGGCTGCTGCCACTGGACCACACGCATTTTGGCAAAGAGAAGCATCCATCATTGTATACAGCATTGGCAAAGATAAGAGCATAGAAAAAGTTGTAGCACATCTGTCTTCTGCCCATAGCTAGCATGTGAACACAAATGGATCAAAGCATCTGGTGGTGAATATCAAATCCAGAACCATGCAGTGGAGAGTACAGGGAAGTTTCATATACATATATTTTTCTAAGTAGGCTGGAGAAGGTGAAAATATGTAGCGCATCAGGAATTTGGCTTAGTAATTGCACATTCTGATTATTTGTTCTTCCACAATACACCCTGTTCAGCTAGCAGCTAATTCACTGGTGGCAGACTGCTTCTTTCTCTCTGATCCTTATTGCTGTCCTCTCTGAGCTTTCTTAAATGGATGTGGCAAGTGTGCCTGCAAATTTAGCAACAGTGGCTCTGTCTGAGAGGAAGGCTAAGCAGAGGAGCGTTGGCTCTTTGGACCCATGTGGGTTCCAGGTGTTCTCTGGGTAGATCCCTACTCAACAACACAGCAATGTCAAATGTCTGGATCCAGGCCTGTAAAATTTTATTGACAATGGGTTTCCTAATAAAGTTAGTTTCTCTTTGTTTGGCAAATAGAACTAATTACATGAATAATGGACTGTGGGGCCAGACTCTAGAATATCCATATAATCCTGTTTGAAGTTTATAGGCACTATGAGGGGGAGTTTTGCTATAGAGAAACTGATACCTGCTTAGGAAAAATACTTTCTCTGAAGCCTCAAAGTCGCTTACTCTCCTAAATCTGTTTCCTTCATAGTAACTTGTTTAAGTGCTCCTGACTATGTCTTTTAGGTTTATTTCTGCTGAGCTACATTATATGTACTTGTACAGTGTATGGACATCGGACTGCAAAGGTTTATTCTTCCTCTTATTTTTTTACACTTATTTTGAAGGAAACATTTATTTAACATTAATTCTGCCAGACTGTTATCTTCAGAAAATATAATGAAATCTGTAATTTACTCACTGCAGTGGCAGTGTTTTTGTAGGCTTTCTGTCTCAGTGTAACCATTTTTTTAGTACAAAGTTCCAATTTTCTGCATAGACTAAAAATGTGTTTTACAAACATTTTCTGAAAATCTGATGTATTGATATAGCTTATGGCACTTAAGAAGTGCCAGGCTTATAATCTGTTTTGTATCGTGAATAATTCTATAGGGTTTTTTGCTTCTTTTCTTTCTTTCTTTCTTTTTTTTTTTTTCTGTGGTAGATATGGTCCGGAAAAAGAACCCCCCTCTAAGAAACGTTGCTAGTGAAGGTGAGGTACAGACCCTTGAGTCTACAGGTACTGAAAGTGAAGAGTCTGGAAGGAAAAAAGAATTTTCCGCAGAGCAGATGCAAGAAAATACTGACCAGGGTGATGCGGCAGAGTTAAATAACAAGGAGGAACTTTGCACGCATGTCCAAGAGCCATCTTCCAGCATTAAAAAGGACTTGAAAAGCTCAGTGCTGAGTGAAAAGGCTGGCTTCAATTATGAAAGCCACAATAAGGGAGGAAATGTTCCATCCTTCCCTCATGATGAGGTGACAGACAGAAATATGCTGGCTTTCTCATCTCCAGCTGTTGGGGGAATCTGTGAGCCCTTGAAGTCTCCTCAAAAATCAGATGCAGATGACACCCAAGATGTGGCCCGTACCCCGTCAGGAGATGCAGCGGAGACAAATGAGGAGCATCAGATGTCGCCAAAAGCTTCAGATGAAACAGTGCAAGTGCAGAGTGGTCAAACTGATGGCCAAGGCTCAAGCCCAGTCCCCATGGCCTCAAAAAACCCACAAGTGCCTTCAGATGGGGGTTTAAGGCTGAACAAATCTAAAGCAGATTTGCTGGTAAACGATAACCCAGATACGGCGCCTCTGTCTCCAGAGCTTCAGGACTTCAAATGCAACATCTGTGGATATGGTTACTATGGGAACGACCCCACAGATCTCATCAAACACTTCCGCAAGTACCACCTAGGACTGCACAACCGCACCAGGCAGGATGCTGAGCTCGACACTAAAATTTTGGCTCTCCACAACATGGTGCAATTCAGCCACTCCAAAGACTTCCAGAAAGTCAACCGCACTGTGCTTTCGGGGGTCCTTCAGGACATCAATTCCCAGAGGCCTGTCATATTAAATGGGACTTACGATGTGCAGGTTTGTATTTTCCCAGTCTCCCCGCTTCTGCTAACTGCCTTCTCAACTGTGAAGCTGGTTGTTTGCAAAGCCTCTTCTACCTGCACAGTTAAAGTATTTTGTGCAACCTGCTTAAGCCTTATGAACCATTCGGGTCTGTTTTAGCCAGGATTGCTGCAGGTCTGCTTAGGATCTTGTACGGTAGAGGGATACTTGGCTTTTGACCAGCGGTATTTCTGTGTGTGATTTAGGCATTGTGGTAATCAATAGTAAAAGATCTTATTCAGCAAACAGGCAAATTGCTGCATTGGTAATCATATCTGAAGGATTTGCTGTCATGCAAAGAAAATAGCAAATAATAATGAAAAATAACAACCAGATAGACAAAAGACAGCAGCTGGAAATTAAAAATGTAATCCTAAATTATCAGCTGCTGGGAGTCAAGATTTGGCTTATTGATTCTTTATTAAGATAAAATAAATGACAAGTCTTGGCAGCTGTATAGTTGTCTAGTGCCAGATAACCAGGATACACAATGGGTATTTAAAATATTTTTAAGAGTAACAGTAACAATGTCCTTCACCTTAGTGAGCCTGCAAGAAGTATTGCCTCAATCGTTTTCTCATGTAGTTGGAGCAGTGAAAATGCTACAATTCAGATACTGCTGTAAAAGAGAAATCTTATGTTTACCATGAAGAAATGGACTCAGAATTTTTTTCTTGGAGTCTCTATTAGTTTCTTATCAATTAATATTCATTTAGTGGAAAAAAAATCTTTGCTGCTACTTTTTTTTTTTTTAAATCCTCTCATGACTGAGTGGAGAGATGTTGTAGAATACCTCAATATTCTGTGATATAAAAATTCAAATTTTAAGAAAAAAATCAGTAACAAAGTTTACATACAAAATGAATTCAAATGTCCATCTAATTTCAAGAGCATATTTGCATAGGACATGATGTCTGACCTGGTAGCAATCAGCAGACGAAATGCTAGGATATATTTAATAGGATTATATGTATATTTCTTCTTTTAAAAGAAAATGTAGAAGGTGGAAAATATTTAATAATGGTTGTAAAGGCTGTAGCTATAAGAAAGAAATTTTGCAAACCAGGTTGAGATGGCTAATATCTAACTTCAAGTAAGAAGCCGAAACAGGCACACAAGTCAGGAAGCTTTTAAAATGATTTAAACTTTTCCTCTTTTTTCAGAAACTACAACTTCTTTGTGGAGCAGCAAATCAAACTAAGGTCGTTACTATGCGTAAAAGCTGCAATCTTTGAACTGCTGTCTTATTAAAAGATCACTTCACTGTCTTGTGTCAGACACTCTCTCCTGTCAAACTGTGATTAGAAAGCAAATACGTGATTTAGTTAAAAGAGGTTAGAAGTGAATAATGTCAGAATTGGAAATGATGGTTTATAATTAGCACATAGTATGATGTTAATACCTGGATTTCCTGCTATAGTTTCAGTTTGCTGACTCTGGGGACAGCATCTTAGAGCAACTGATCCATGCTGTCAGGAAGACATTCAAACTGGAACAGCTCAGGCATACAGTATAGAGGAATTTGAGTTTCTAAACACACTTTCATTTCCTCCAAACAATTGTTTCGTTAGGTCCTTAGTTATTTATAGGAAAGTTTATGCTTGATTAGAATGAGCTGGACACTTTTCCTATGCAGTGCTTTCAGAAATAAAACAGATGTGAGAGCTATCTCAGTTTGAGCTGATAGAAGTAGAAATAAAACAGCTGAACCTAGGCTATACTTGTCTACTAAACCCTGGCAGTAAGATACTGCAGGGAAGACAAAAAGTGGTAGGAAACAGCCCATAGATAATCTACTTAAGATCAGTCTTTTCTCAGACGAAAAACATTTTCCAAAATAGAACAGACAGCCTATACAATGTTGGCAATTTATTTTAAAGAAAAAAATTGGATCTGGAAACTTAATTTTTAAGAGTGCTAATTTTCCCTGCCCAATTTGGGAAGAGAAGATTAAATAAGCTTTTGTGCCAAATGCCATACTTCATCACTTGCATATGCACCAGATGTTGATCCAGAACATGTCAGAAGATAAGTAACTGATTAATATTTTTATGCTTTCTCCTCCCCCACTCTCGATACAGAGCAGCTTTGTGAGCTTCATAAACACAGTGAAAGAACATTTGAAAATCCCCTTTGCACCCACACGTTTATATTGCTACTATGTCCATTTTGGAGGGGATTTTTCTCAGGCATCTGAATGTCTGGCATCTCCTGCAGCAACGAGGGATTGCACTAATTGGAGCTGCAGTTAAAATTGGTTCAAACTCCTGTGTAACAAGGAGAGGGAGTTGAACCCAAATAATGGTTTCATCTAAACAATATTATTTTGTATAGGTACCAGGCTAAAGGAAAATAATCCCTTTGTAATTAACTTGAAATAGTAGTGGACTGAGCTTAAGATCTGATTTATTGATCCCTTTGCACTTAACAAACTGTTCTGTTGTAGCTGGGATAGAAGGTATTGATAGATTTACGGTCTCAGGCCAGAGTGCTGGGCGCAGAAGCTGGAGGATGAAGATGAGTGGCTTTGATATGGCTCGCAGTGGTCAGCTGGAGACCACCGTATACGAAGATTTGCACTAGTGAGGCATGCTCTTGAGCCTCATAGTTTCATAACAAAAGCAAAAAAAAAAAAAAAAAAAAAAAACAAAGGAAAAAATGCTTGAATGAAAAAAAAACCAATATATAGAATCTTGTCNATCCAAACCCCTAAACCCAAGTTTTAGGTTGTTTTTTTTTTGTTTGTTTGTTTGTTTGTAAGGCAGTTAGCAAAACAGTGGGGATACACATTGGGTTCACATCCAGCTACAGAAATATTGGGACTGTGCTTTGTAGTACATAAAGAGGATTTGGTTGGGAACCTGTAAATAATCCAAGATTTCTGGCCTTACTGCTGTGAAGGGTTTTATTTGGTTATATATATAAATATTTAATCAAGCAAGATTCCTTTGTCTTCTCTGAAGATGTGATTTAGTTTTGAAATTCTCTTGTATTTGTTGTTACCATTTTCTTCTTCAGAGGCTTTTAGTTCATTGAGTTATAATAAATTCAATAAGATTGGGTAAGTTCACTGAGCTGTTTCTGGGAGACTGACTTTCTTTCTGGTATAGATTTTAGAAAACGTTTGCTTGCACATCTCTGAATTCCCAGAGAATGTGTTCTCAGCTTTATTGCTGCTATCAGAATAATATTTGTAGTGAGTTCAGTGGATCAGCTTTCGCTGATGCCGCTCATTACTTTTTCTTCACATTTAGTAAATTGATCAATCTCTATAGGCAGCTTCTTCTTGCTGGATATTTTAGCCTACGTTTGGCTTTGTGGATGTGCCTAAAGCAGTAGACTTCAGGCCAGATCTAAGGACTTAAAGTAAAATTCAGCTGACTAAAGTAACAGCTGTGATGCTGAAAAACATTGCTTTGCTGCTGTATGATTAAATCTCTGTGTTTGATCTTTGACTCTTTAATGTAAAGTATGGAGAGGTCTGGGGACAGGCAAGTGGCTAGCCAGTAGGCAGGAATCTTTTTTACATCCCCAGATTTTTAATGAGTAATGCGTGGGACAGCTTCAACAGAAAGGCTGGAGAATGCCATCTCCCACATAGCTTATAGTGAAGGGCTAGGGCATTGTCCAGTGAGGGAGAAAAAGTGGACTTGAATCCCCTCTGACAGAGCAAGGAAAGGAACCTACTTTTCCTGTTTCCTGAACAAGTGTTCAAGCCATTAGACTATTGTATAAAAGGGAGCATGACCCCATTTCCTGATATATTTTGAAAGAAAACAGTGTCCCTCAAAGAAAGGGACAGAAATGTCTGCATTCAGGTGAGGGTTTCAGATGGCATATCCCAAGGGAGAAGTGCATTCATGCAGCCATGAATAAAGACACACTGCAGTGCTCAGCATTTCTTATGGTTGACTCAAGGCAGCTTCACATTGTTAGTGCTACCTCTGAGGAGCTTCCTGCTCAGCATGGCCCTGGTTCTGGAGCTTGTTGTCACATATCTGCCTCCTCTGATGCTCAGCCTTTAAAGAGATTCAAACTCCTGTCTGAAAGTACTAAAAAGTGATTTTTTTTTTTTTTTTATCCAGCCGTCTCATTTTGATTGTTTCATGGTTTTAGATACTGTCACGATTGTGCCTTATAAGACGAGCAGACATTTCAGAAAAACTATGGATAAATAAAAGCTATCCAAAAATTTCTTGACTGTATTCCAGTGAGCCCTGAAAAAAAAAAAAAAGCAATGGAAAAATGTCTGAATGCAGAACAAACCAATATCTAGTATCCTGTCTGCGGGTAGGTAGGGATGTGGCCCCTTTGTTAAGTGCATTTTTGGTCTTATACCACAGGAGTAAAATCTGTCCTAGAAAACTTTAAAACAAAACGAAACAAAAAGAACCATCCAAACCCCTAAACCCAAGTTTTAGGTTGTTTTTTTTTTGTTTGTTTGTTTGTTTGTAAGGCAGTTAGCAAAACAGTGGGGATACACATTGGGTTCACATCCAGCTACAGAAATATTGGGACTGTGCTTTGTAGTACATAAAGAGGATTTGGTTGGGAACCTGTAAATAATCCAAGATTTCTGGCCTTACTGCTGTGAAGGGTTTTATTTGGTTATATATATAAATATTTAATCAAGCAAGATTCCTTTGTCTTCTCTGAAGATGTGATTTAGTTTTGAAATTCTCTTGTATTTGTTGTTACCATTTTCTTCTTCAGAGGCTTTTAGTTCATTGAGTTATAATAAATTCAATAAGATTGGGTAAGTTCACTGAGCTGTTTCTGGGAGACTGACTTTCTTTCTGGTATAGATTTTAGAAAACGTTTGCTTGCACATCTCTGAATTCCCAGAGAATGTGTTCTCAGCTTTATTGCTGCTATCAGAATAATATTTGTAGTGAGTTCAGTGGATCAGCTTTCGCTGATGCCGCTCATTACTTTTTCTTCACATTTAGTAAATTGATCAATCTCTATAGGCAGCTTCTTCTTGCTGGATATTTTAGCCTACGTTTGGCTTTGTGGATGTGCCTAAAGCAGTAGACTTCAGGCCAGATCTAAGGACTTAAAGTAAAATTCAGCTGACTAAAGTAACAGCTGTGATGCTGAAAAACATTGCTTTGCTGCTGTATGATTAAATCTCTGTGTTTGATCTTTGACTCTTTAATGTAAAGTATGGA
>VXAL01004941.1:227125-244738 GCA_013399475.1 Chauna torquata
TATTCCAGGGAACCCTAAAAAAAAAAAAAAAAAAAAAGGGTACTGCATTATCTATCCCACAAACTGAGAGATTGGCAGCAGATTTTTTCTTTTAAAATTCTAAATATCCGATATTATAAGGGTTGTCCTATACTGCTTGGCCTAATTGTATGTCCTATATGAATATGGGTAATAACTTTTCCAGGATTTTCATAGCAACTGAGAGCACGTCTGGATGTCCAGCTACCAGGCTGCTCAGCATCCTAGAAAGTGGCAGAAGTGCCAATGCATGCAATATGCAGCTCTTTATATTGTCTCATGAGCTTCATGTGCGTACACAAAGTTATGTATGTGTGATTTTTAGTGTTCTGGATTTTAACATATCAAATCCAGCAGCTTTTCTGTTCTCACATTACAAGTGTTCGACCAGTAGTACAACTTATAATTAAAGTCTGGTCTAACTAGGATTCAGGTCAATGAGAACCAGTGCTTTTATTATTAATAGCTTTTGGTTTTTATCCTCTGCTCTTATATTAGCAGTTCAATTGAAGATGAAGCTGTGAAGGTAAGACTGAAAAAGCTGATGGGGAGTCTGTAGAGGTACAGACGTAATCAACATCCCTTCTCATGTTTAGGGTTTTCTCTGCATTTTTGGTGATTTTGGCAAAGGGACTCGTACAGATATAGTGAGAAACCGAACTGGAGGCAAAAAGTACAGCATTTACTTGTTTATTAGTAACAAATCAAACTTTGAAGTTCAACTTTGTCTTCAAGTTGGCTTCCTGTAAGGTGGCATAGGTACATAACTGTTTGATGTGAGTAAATGAAGACATTTATGTGAATGAATTTCATTTTCTTCATGTGTTTAGGCAAATGGATCCACATTTTATGTTGTTAGTCTTGCTGACTTTAGCTGAATTGTCTATAAAACAGGAGTTAGATCCAAAAAAACTGACCAACTGTTGCTGTGTACGATGTGTGCTGTTTTGTTGGACTAGGTCATATAGTGTTAGGTCTTGAAGGAAGTGCTAGAACAGAACTTGAATGAAGGCGTGGTGTTCCAGAAAGGCCCATTTCATCTGTTGGTTGCATTGAGGACTCTCCCTGGAGAAGGCTGTCAAACTATCTTGGGTGTTGCACCTGCATATGTGCATACCTGTTTATTTTGAGTCTTATTTCTGGGTCATGATCAGGCTTGGAGACTGCCTAGCACCCTGAGTCACACCTCCTGAACGTAGGAGTCAGTGGTCTCTCTTAAACCACAGGATGGAAAAGAAATGGTGGCAGGTGGAAAAATGGATGATGAACTTCAACCTACGTACACACACGTACGTGTATATTCATATGCATGTGCTTGTGTGTATACATATCTGTTCTTCTTTTTCTCATATAATATATAAATATATTATGTGAAAAACCACCTGTGGTCTTGTAGGCATCTAAATTCTATATTGAACATAGTTCATAAGTAATGATTTTTATTACTGTATGTAGTAGAAGTTCTTCTTATCATTTCTGTGGACATATTAGCAAATTTACCGTTCAGAATGATATGCAGTGATTTACAGCATGTGAGCTGCTAAATAGTAAGTGCCTGGGAACATTACCTTGCTCTGTGGCAAAGATGAGCTATTTTAGCCTTCTTTCAGTGAGAAGTAGTCTGCCCTCAAATGAGAGCATTCAGATGGGCAGTTACTGTGGAACAACTGACACAATGTATATTCACAACTTTCAAAGCAAAGTTGTTTATGTGTTAATATTCCTCGTCTTTATGCCAGGGATATCTGGTAGTGCTGAAGACTAGTTAATGAAGAAAGTTGGTGAGACTAGTAGTAGTCACAGATATTTTTAAAGATGTGAACTGCTACGTAGACCACAGAAATGATGACAGCTCAAAAAATAAAGTTCCTGGGAAAAAAGGAAAGTGGCTAGGATTTCTTCTGGTGTAAATCAGTGCAAGTTTGCCTCCAGGTCTGAGAGGCTCTGTGAGTTTACAGTAGCCAAGGAACTGTCTGGTAATTTTATCTATACAGGGAGAGAATAGAAAGGGTAGTGGCTTCTTTTAGTTGCTAGATAATAGTCTACGAGTGTTAGTTAGCAAATTAAAGTCTTGATTCAGTGTTCCTTACTTTTATTATTTTTACACATCTTGTCTCCTGACCTAAATTTAAGTCCTGTTATTGTTCTGTCAGACTCTTTCTTGTTAAAATACCCTGATCTGCTACCTTTTAAATTCTAATGTCAAAAAACCATACTGGCTTCAATGGCAACAATCTTGAGAAGCATACGCTTGTTTTGAATGAGTGTGACCCAATACTATGCTTTCTTGTTTTGATAAATAGCAATAGCTCAGAAAGCCGGGAGTTTGCGTTGAGTCTTTGCCTCACTTATGCAACATAGTTTTATCTACAGATAAATTAATCGCAGTATGGTAAATAGTTTTAGGAGTGAAGATTATCATACTTTTACATGCAGAGAGAGAGTGAGAGCGAGCAAGTTCTCCATATTGGAGGTTAGAGAACTGGGTGGTGTTACACAAACTTGCATGAAAGCCAGGAATCTGTTCTGGCCTGCGTGACATGAAGAACTTCATAAATGTGGGATGGTTAAAATGTTCTGGATGCTATATTGCACAAAGCAAATGAATAAACAAGAGCATTAGAAAATATTTTAGGATTAGAAGATTAAGAGTAATTGGCAAAGGCAGACTGGATGGCTCAGGAGATTGGTAAGGGATCTAGAGCCTTTCACCTCCTGATTAACCAAAGATGTAACCCAGGTAATCAAAAAAGATGATTTATTAACATTTGATGTTCCAATGCAGATGGTTGCTGTAGTTTCTAATCAGCAGTTGCAGCAGAGGCCAGGGGTCAAAGACAGCTTTTCCCTGTGCAAGTAAGTCTTACAGTTGAATCTCTTAAGTGGATATAGGCCACTAGTTTCTGCTGGTGAATTTTTCTTCATGATTACAGGAGCTGGCTGGTGTTGTCTTCCTTGATAATTTATTTTATTTTATTTTATTTTCTGTAAGCAGAAAAGTATTTTTAAACTACCTTGACATAATAAGATTTAGGATTGAGCTTCGAAAAGCAGGTGGGAGAATAGAGTAGGGTAGCGTTGGGATAAAGGGCAGATTAAATATAAAACACCTTTCAAAAAAAGACAAAACTGAAGGTACCTTTCTGTGCCCAAGTCTGTCTATTCCATGAAATCATTGTTTTCGGTCTGAATAATTAAGGTAACAGACTATATGTTGGAAACATATAGTGCAATTCTACTGCTTTGTTAAAGTAGTTGCCAACATGCTGTAGAACATATATTTTGAAATGTTGTCAATTATTGTGTTATCATTTCTCTTTCTGGCTATTTTTGGAAATGTGTGTGGTATATGAGGAGATAGCTTAGTTGTATCAACACATGAACTTCAATTCTTGTGGTAAATTTAGTCCTGATCTTTTGGATTTTGATAGTTTTCCGCATTAATGGGTGAATTTAACAGTTAAGAGTTTTGAGTTTCAGGGAGCCTTACTGTGAAGTATATTTCAGTTTAATCCCTGACTGAGACACAGCCATGAAGAGCAATTTTTGAAGAATATCACTGCAACCATCTCAGGCACAATAATGGAGAACCTCTTCTAAACAGCCTTCTTCCTCTGTACAGCATAATAATGCCAACTACATTGCTATAATTGAGGTGCCACAGGAGTAAGTGATAATCCCAAGGTCTCACAAGAAAGTGACAGTGAAGGAAAGAACTAAATCCAGTCTCCCCAGCCCATACAGATGCCTTGTACATTAGGTTCCCTTTAAAAAAAGAATTCTGAAGATGAATTTTCTTATGTGCTTATTGAAGGAACTGTGGATCTAGAGGTGTTCTTACATTTCCAGTGCAAACAGTACCTGTAATTGTGGCTGCCACTACTATGTGAGCTGGCACTTTGGATTCCACTGCTATAGCAGAATTGCAGAGTTTTAGCATTTGTTTGGTTGGTTTTGGTTGGTTTGTTTTCTTCTGCTTTATACTGGGGAGGAGTGTCTACTCAAGAAAACATAACTCTGTGAGGACAAAGCAGGGGACTAGGTTTTGCTGGAATCAGAATAAAATATGGGAATAAATGCTAGAAGCTATCACTTCTGATATCACACACAAATGTGGATATTGATTTCTAAAGTAAATATATATATATTTCTTTTCACCCTTCTACTTCTCTCTCTCCAATATTTTTCCTCTTTCTGGGTAAGGTCAGCGAGAGCAGGAGATTAAGGACAGTTACATACCCAGTGAAGGTGTTTGGTGTCTGTGCATAGAGATATGATATGTAACTGAAAAATACGAAAGTCAAGCCAAGGCTTGAGCAGAATGCATGAACGCAAACAGTTCTGCAAATATGTAGGCTTCATCCAAATTTGGCTGGCTGAAAAGCTGAAGCAGCTTCAGTTTATACCAGCAGTATTTTCCTTCAAGTGCTTCTCCCATCCTCTTTGCATGGAAGCCAGTTTCTTCACTTTTCTTTACATGATGACCCCCAAGGAGGCTTTAAGTAGGTTTTGTTATGCATGAAAAATGTTTTTTGAGTGTAATAACATTAAGATGACCCTTGTGTTGCCTTTCACATACGTGCTCGTACATAGGACACATTATTTTGAATTGTGGCAGGGTAGTGACAGAAATGCCAGCCCAATAATTGGTAATCAATTACATGCTAGTGCTGTGAAGAATGTGTTTTTTTCCCCTGTATTGCAACTGGTAAACACAAGTACTGTGTGAATACTTAGTTCAATTTTATCCTCTTCTGATGCAGACAAGGATGTATTAGCATAGGACACAAATTTGCTATGTAGGCCCCTAAGCAGGATTAGCAGAAGTTACAGGGATGTCGTGATTTACAGTCCATTGTATAAAAAGCTAGTACTAATAATATGCTTTTCCAGCATTCATAAATAAAAGTAATTAGCAGTGAGCAGCAGCAGAGATTATTGTCAGTCACCATTTCTAACTAATGTCTACAGAGTGTCTGCAAAATAGATTTATTATCTATAGGCTCTGTAAATGGACAGCTAAGAGTAATGAATGTATTTACTCATTAGCACCACTTAAGGTAAAGCATTTTGGTCAGTTTTCTGTGCATGCATAGAACAAAAATAATTAAATGAGCAAAACCAGATCACCATGCATCTGAAGCAATCACACAGTGAACTGGTGTTATTTTCTGTTTACTGTAATTCCATCAATGCTTTCTTTAAGTTGTCTTTCAACACCATTCAGACTTTGAACATTGAAATAACACAGTGGATGGGGACCTCAAGTGCCAGATACTATAGAGCCCACCCAAATCCCAATGTTGTCAGTGGATCAGGCTCAGTATGGTTTTGTTTCCAGTTCTTTTTAGCCATAAAATTAATAAAATGAGATATCCTCTGCAGTACAGAAGATCTATTAAAACTTCCCTCTTCCAAAGAACTTTTTCAAAATCGAATTCATGACTTGGTATCAGCACTTGGAGTCCCAGTTTAAGTGAAAATACTCTTACAGTTAAGTCCTAGCTATTTGGCTCTCCAGCTCACCATTGCTGATTGCGATATGTTTCCTAAACAAACAGAAAGCAATTTGCAGTTTATTTAAGAAAAAGTTTTAACCAGCATATGGGAATTGTGCTTTCTTTTAAAAAAAAAAAAGAATTGGAGGCTGAATAGCAGCTCATTATACCATGGTTTAGCAACTCATTGACTCACTATTCTGATGTTCAATTCTGATGGGATACAAAGGATAGCGTCTCATTCTCTGAGCTAAATGGCTAAAAGGCATTTGTATTATATGCATTTAAAAATGTTTACATTTCATGCTGTCTGTATGTCTGAGTCTTTCCGTATGGTGTGATACTGAATGAGCAGTGATCACATACTTTCTTTGTGGCACAGCTGTTGAGGAGGAGATGTAAAATAATTACACCATTTGCCTAATGCATCACAACTGAATCCTGCAGAAATGTAGTAATACACTTACTGGTTGGGAGAATGAAAATCTAACCCTTTGTGGAAGGGTTTCCTTTGTGGAAATGCTATATTGCCTTTAAGGCATCTCTTGGGCAGAAAAACTGAGATTGTGGCACATGGAAGCTTCCACCCATGTCCTTGATAGAGTGGTGTGGACTGGCTGATGGCAAAGGAGTAGCTGGCTGTGAATTTTGGGTGTGAAGAGGAATTATTTTCTGGATGCTGTACGTTGTTTACTCTTCAGGAAAAGAAGTAGAGCAGTGGTGACACTTTTGTCAGGAGATTCTTTTTTTGGCCTCCAAACCAGTTGTACTGGAGCAGCAAATCTCCCCCTGATGTCACGGGGCAGGTGTGGTGCACTCCTGGGACGGGCAGGCCTGCCTGCTGTGAGAACACACGGTTTAGCAACATAAGGTCTGGAAGCCTTGTTTCCTTCCTGGACACCATTTTGCTCAGAGATCATGAGAATAGTTAAGTAGACCTACCTTTTTTTTTTTTAATTAGTGATGTCATGGACTTGGGTGTGGTAGGTTTCTTTGCCACATGCCATTTTTCTACTGTAGTTTTTCCATCCTTGTTTTACTACATTGGGCTCTGTGCATGAGAGGAACAGAAGATTTCCTTGGAGAATGTCTGCACTGAGTAATCTTTGAGAAAACCGCCTTTCCTTTCAGACATCAGCCACTATAGCTTTGTTAAAAGGCATCCTGGTGGATACTGGATACTCTTAGAGGAATGGTCTTTAGAAAAATTGGTCATACTCCAACCCAGCAAAGTGACTTCACTCTTTTAAATTTAATTTTTGTATGCTCATATTTAGAAAGCAATTCTCTTGGGCATTTAAACATGAACATCATTAAAACATGTAAGCGTATTGAAAGAAGACTGAGGTCTCGTTCATTTATTCCATGCCTGATACAAACTACCAGCAAAGTCTCCTGTCAAAGGGTTCAGAGATTTGGGAACTGACTATTTGATCTTCTATTAGTAACATGATTTAGTGATTTAGTGAAGGAAGGAGTAGTCCTATCGAGGAAGTCTGAGTTCAGATCATGTTGCGGATGTGTGCCTCAGTTTCCCTAAATGTTTAATATTCATATGGAATATGTATTCAGCTGTGTGAAACATTTCATAATCTTCATCAACAAATGCTAAATACGTGAGGGTATAGGTATGATATCTTATTACGTTAGTACAAGTGCACAAATGAAAATGGTAGTGACGTTGTTTAATTAAGAGGCTTATGAGTTAATTGCTCTGTTTTTCTTTTTGCTTCCTTGCTATTTGAGTAAATCTACAGTGGAGCTAAAATGACCTTATTGTTTATTCACAGGTTACTTTAGGTGGAACCTTTATTGGAATTGGGCGGAAAACTCCAGATTGCCAAGGCAACACCAAGTACTTCCGCTGCAAATTCTGCAATTTCACCTACATGGGCAACTCGTCCACTGAACTAGAGCAACACTTCTTACAGACTCACCCAAACAAAATGAAAGCAGCCCTTCCCTCCTCTGATTCTGGTAAAACTTCAGAGAAAAACTCCAATAAATCCAGTCCTACTCTTCGACCATGTGATTCTGGAGACTTGGGGAAGTGGCAAGACAGAATCACTGTAAAAGCAGGAGATGATACACCAGTTGGATATTCGGTGCCCATCAAGCCAATAGATTCCTCTAGACAAAATGGTACCGATACAACCAGTTACTACTGGTGTAAATTTTGCAGTTTCAGCTGTGAATCGTCCAGCTCATTGAAACTATTAGAACATTACAGCAAACAGCATGGGGGAAACCAGTCAGGAAGCCATCACCCAGATCTGAATGATAAGCTTTCTAGGGGATCTGTCATTAACCAGAATGATTTAACCAAAAATGCAGACGGGGAGTTAGTGACAAAGACAGAAAAGGGTGCAAGTGTGGCAAAAAAGAAAGACTTGACTAGCAAAGGAGCAGAGGACAGCATGGTGACAAGCTACAACTGTCAGTTCTGTGACTTTAGGTACTCAAAGAGCCATGGCCCAGACGTAATAGTGGTGGGCCCACTTCTCCGTCACTATCAGCAGCTACACAACATTCATAAGTGTACCATTAAGCACTGTCAGTTCTGTCCCCGAGGCCTCTGCAGCCCAGAAAAGCACCTTGGAGAAATTACTTACCCATTTGCTTGCAGAAAAAGTAATTGTTCCCACTGTGCTCTCTTGCTTTTGCACCTGTCTCCAGGGGTGACAGGAAGCTCTAGAGTCAAACACCAGTGCCATCAGTGCTCATTCTCCACTCCTGACGTAGATGTTCTCCTGCTTCACTATGAGAATGCACATGAAGCCCAGGCGTCTGATGTCAAACCCGAAACAAATACCCTGCAAGGGGCGGACGGGCCGCTGACTCTCAAAGAGAACAAAGAACACTCATGTACCAAATGTGACTTTACCACCCAGGTGGAAGAAGAGATTTCCCGACACTACAGGTACAGTGAAGTTTAAAATGATTACTAACAGGAACCCAAACAAACCGCCCTGCTAATTCCTTAATTAAATGTCACTGTTCCCCAAAACTGAGGAAACTGGAAATTAAAATAGGAATGTGTACAGATACAAATCTTTATAGCTGGGGTCCAATCCAACATCCACTTTGTTTTGGAAGAACACCAGCTAGGTCTGTGGCTTTAATTATACATTTAAACCTGTGCAATGAAGAGGGAGATTTGGATTTGTGTGTAGATGTTGACGTTCCATCATATTTGAGGTTCAGTCAACTATTTTCCACCCAGAATCTTCTAGGTACTATTTTAGTTAAGGCTTTTTACCAGAAAGCTGGCATCTTCATTCATTAGGGGAACACAAATGGCTTTACTTTCCAAGATAGACTGTGAATCCTTTCATGCTCCGTAACAGTGCTTCAATGTACTACCTTTTTGTAGTATTTTCCATTCCCAAGTCCAGCAATGCAATAATGAGTTTAAGAGCATTCCGCTGCTGTTTTGGTGTTGGTTTCACACTGGGAGCAGACACTCTTTTGTCTGTTGATGTCATCCCTCAAGATCCTTTTGCAGATGCTTATTTTTGTGTTGCTGGTTTACAGTGTCATTCTATTTATTTTAAATGCTAATGTTCCTATTTGGAGGTGGATGCAGCCAGTCTCCTGACTCAGTCTGACACAATGTCATGATGGCAGCCAACTCCCTGCTAAACTTCTTGGGTCAGTTCCTGTGCTGTTGTAAACTGGCAGTCTAGTTTACATCAGAGGAGGAGCTGGCTCCTAGACTTTGTAAAAAGCTACAGTTATATGCTGCTGCAAAAGCAATGTTAAATACTAGAAAATCATTCTGAATATGTTAATAGTTAAGGCTAATGCGTCAACAACAACGGAAAGCTCAGTATCTATCTCATCTAAAAGATCTTTGCATGGAAGCCAGCTAGAATGAAGACAAAAGAAGATGCATTTTCAAAGCTAAAGCTTTGTTAAAAGCTCAAGAAACCGTGCCACGTTTAATAGATTCCAAGACATCCAAAATTAACAAAGGCAGACTGGGGCATGATACTTTAATAGAGATTAAAGCTGGGGGCATCCAAATGTTGCCCAACAGAGGGCTGCATTGGCAATGTATCAGGAGTCTATTTAAAAAAAAAAAAAAAAAGAGGGAAAAAAAGAGCAGATTGCTCATCTTTAATTTGGAGCTAGGGCCCACGGAGGATTCAGGTCCCAGCATGCAGTGCCCCATTTTTGATCCAAGTGGGCCTCAGGGATGTTGTGCGGATTAATTAGTTAATGTTTGTAAACTGCTTTGAAGATGAAAAGTGGTATCTAAGTTCCAAGCATTATTATAGCAGCTTTGAGCTGTGCTGTAGAACTCCATAGGCAGCACTTTGTCCGCTGCTGGGGCATGGCATGATCTTTTTTTAGTGGTTAAATAACTGGAAGATTGAAATGGCTCCTTGACTGAAAAACACTTTTATTTTGCTGCAGCTGCTAATTTAAGTTTTAACAAGCACGCCTAGTTAAAATCCCGAGGAAAGGAGAAGCCATGACTTTCAAAACTGTAAGGCAGATACCCCACAGCAGCAGCTTCTCCTCCAGAGTGCTCAGCACCCTACAGCTCTGGCAGTTGTCAGCACGAATTGCTATGTGATGTGCTCTTTGGAAAATCAAGAGATGCATTCAAATCTCAACTTGTTTGTCTAAAATTAGCCTATTCTGTTTAAAACACTCAAACAATGTATTTTTAAGCCTTCAGTCTACCACGTTATTGAGTACTCTGAGGATGTTGTATAGTCAAAGCAAAGCACAAAATCCCCACAACTGCCAACTTCTTTCCCTTTCCCCTACCCTGCCCTCCCACCCCCTTATAAATTTGAGTTTTGTTTCTTTTCTGCATGTACTGCTGCTCTTTTTTCTCCACTGTGCATCATCTTTGAAATCACAGTTCAGTTTCTGGTAGATGCTTTGTAACGGCAAACACCTAGCAGGTTTTTTGTGTTTTTCAATGCCTCATTTTTCATAGTTTTTAATATGTCAAACAAATAAAAAGAGAGACTTTCAGGGCATTATAGCTTCTATTTTTATTATTATCAGGTCTTTTTTTTTCTTCCTTGTTTTTAACACAAGTTTTGCATGTACCAGCTATGTATTTCCTTTCCTTTTTTGTATTTTGTGAAATAAGGATACAGTTTAGTTCAGATTTTAAAAAGAACTTCTGTAAAATAGTGGTGTTGGGGAGGTATGTGACATACACAGAACCATACTGATGTGGAGGCAGCTCACATCCTAGCTGGCCTTTATATATATGTATAAACTGCCAATTTATACAAAAAGTGGCTGAATGGATTCTAATGGTAAACACGATCTTAAGTATTAATGTGGTTGCAGAAAGCGTTTTGCCATTCATATATTTAAGTTTACCCTTGATAACTTGTGAGTACCGGAGCTGGCACTAGACACTACTTACTTATTTCAGATCATGTATTTTTTTTTTGTCTGCATTCTTGATTATTTTCTTTTATGAAACATAGATATGAACAGCATGCTTAATTGATTTGCTTTTTTATTTGGTTTCCTTTTACCTCAACAATTTCACTGTATCTGTTAATTTTTTTCTGTGTCCTAGTATTATTCCTTTGCAGTCATGTATTTGCAACAGTGTTAGAATTTGCTCAAGTGGTTCCTTCCAACTTTTCTTTCTACAGAAATGTATACTAACATTTAACGCTCATTCAATATTTCCTTGACGTGATTATTTGAGACCTATTCAGTTAAATTTGAAGTTAATGAATCACATTGCACTTGAGTTTACTTGTATTTAAACATCACTAAAATGTGCTTACTCAAATAAATCCCCAGAAGGTTTGTTGGCCTACATTTTCTACTAATTCTGCTACCACTCATTTTCCATTATTCCTCTGAGGAATCAGGTATTCTGTGTGTTCATTGTGAATTTTTTTTTTTTCTTAAAAGTATCTGCCATTCTGATGAGCTAAAAGATGCCAAGACATATAATTTAGATAAAAATCATACTGAGTATTTGGGGAAATTTTACGTGTCATATCACTCAGTCTAGAGATTATATAATTTTTCTGCTTGCTTGAAAATAATTCATTTTTAAATTTTCATTTTTTTCTTAAAACTGAAAGAGGCTTCTTGCAGACTTTTAATTTCAGAATTTTGGTGAAAATGTGGGAAAACAATACATTTTCTCATTTTTGCAAAATTTTTTTTTTTTTCATGAAAATCCTTACTGTCAAAAAAGACTGACAGGAAGCATTTGATCAGTGCTAGTGCTAATTACAAATGCTGTGCTGAAAAATGCTCTGAACTTCTTTAAAAAAGAAATAGGCTGGTGACTGTTATTCATTAAACAACAGCAAAATATAAAAAGAAAATAGACTCACAAATGGAATACGAGCTTTGACAATGGAATAGAATCATTTTTCTAATAAACACATTATTTTTGCAAATGCAGATACCAGCAGCTCTGTAGGGCTGTTCAGCAGAACTGTATGAAATTTCTCACCTCATAAACTTATATGGAGTGAGATGGTAAAGGCACGAGGGTACCGGTGAAGCCATGCTGGGGCTTGCATGCCCTGAGTGCCAGGGCTGCGTGTTGGGGATGGGGACATCAGGACTGCCTCACCCCGGCACCTGCAGGCAGCTTGAGAATGGTCTTAGATGTGCAGGTCGTGGAAACGTGGAGCTTTTGGGCTGCTCCCTGGAGAAGCCAACTGAGGGTAAATGTGTAAACTGAGGCCCAGCAGCACCTGCTTTTCGGCAGAGCAGGAGCATTCACCTGGCGAGCAGCAACAGCAGCTGTGAGGACCTTTTCCATCCTTCTGACACCTTAATTCACTGCTCTAAACTTGTTTGCTCTTGCCAATGGCTTTTGCTCTCATTTCATCTCAGTTTTGCTCTCCACTCTGCCTGTTCTCCTCCCCTTTCTGTCCTTCTGCTGAGTTTTCTTGCTTGCTTTCTACTCCCTTTTCTTCTCCTGAATATGTTGCTCTCCCCACAAGCCCAAGTGCCATACCCATCCCAAAAGTAAACTTTCTTATAAGCCTGTTTCTTCACAAGAAATGTTAGCGATTATTATATTCTCAATGAAATTCAAAACATGCAAAAAAAAAAAAAAATGGAAGTGATATGACAGCCATACCTTCATCTAGAGTATTTTCTATGCCCTAGAGCATAGGAATGTCTTCAGGTAATTTAAAAAAAAAAATTGTTTTGTAGAGGATGGTGTTTTGTAATACTTCAGACTAGTATGTCAACAAGACTTAATTAACAACCGGCTAGTGTCAAGAGTATCATGGCCTATTAGAAATCTCACATAAATAACATTAAGTCTATCAAAAAAGACATCTAATCTCTCTACCTTCAAGCTTTTGCAGGGGAAAGTCCTTACATCTTATAGCACTCAATTCAGGTGCATTTCAGGACAAATAAATAATGATAGGTTTTTATTAAGTTGTCAGACTAACAGGGCAGCAAAGATTTCATCAGAATTCCTTGGGATTGGGCCATAAATGCTTTAATGTCCATGAATAATCAAGTCTGATTTATTTAGTAGTGAAAATAATAATGCTAAGTGACATCAATGGATTGTATGATATTACCATCCCAGTGCCATGCTGAAGGTAATGCCAGCTTATGGCTTGAACCTGCTCTTAGCTTGCTTGAGTGGTGTATGAGCAAGATCACAATGGGGAGAATGCTGTTTCCATCTTCATTTACATAATTTTCTTCCTCACTTTGCTTTTTCTCAAACGTCTCCCTTCTGACCATTGATCGGCTGTATACCAATACACTGTATTGTACCTGACGAGTTCAGAGGTTCAGATGACATAACTGAGGTTCAGATGATATAACCAAGGTTTAGCTGTAAACTGAAACTTCAAGGTAACACAGAAAAGTGCTTGTTGTGTACTGTGCAAATTGGAACTTCTAAAATTTTTTTGCTTAGCTCTGGGGAGTTTTGTGCACAAATCTAGTTGTAACTTAGGCCTTTAGAAACACGGGGTAGATTTCAGTTCTGGTATAAAAAGAAATAAAAGATTGCCGACATGTTTCCTTGATTGCCTTGATTGCTGTCAGGGTGTGGTGAAAAAAATCAGAGATGAAAACATACTTCTTTTTATGCCTTGTTCTTTCTGGGAAAGAGTAAGAGTTTCCAATTCTAAAAAAGTTCTCTAAGGTTATGATAGGTATTATTTTATTTGAGACTGTGACTTATATTGAACAGTTCCAAACTTTGGCTTGCTTTCTTGAGCTTTTGAATAATATACAGGACATGCAAAATATTTCTAATGGCAATCAAAAGATTTCTAATGGCAATGGCAGAGACTACCTTTTAATACATATTAGAGAAGTATATGTCCTAAAAGAAAAAGGCTGTTGGGTTACTACCCATCTAAATCAGTCCTAGTCTTTTCCACATCACAGTTTCTATCACAGTTTCACAGAAAAACTATGGAGTGTTTTCATGACTGTCTTTGAGTAGATTATAAATCCTTTAAATTAACAAACCTCTAATTTAAGAAAGGTGATTTCAACTGGGCCCCAGCCACACAGTTAAAACTGTATCTAATGTTCTGCATTTGTTTGTGGCCTCGTAATCTAGGCTCCACTCCTGTGGTGTTTACTGCTCCTGATCAAAACCATTTAGCCAGCGTGGAAGGGGAAAAAAAAAAAAAAGGCAAGTTAGGCAGAAAAAGATCAGCTGTTTGGAGGTGTGATGTCTATAGATGAGAGCCAAGTTAGAAAAGGGGGTTAGCTATTGAAATAGCCAAGTTAAACAAGAGACACTTAGGGCTAAGTAGTCTCCCAAAGGATTGATAAACTTTCACATGGGGAGTGTATGGGGTTGAGCCATTAGCCCCAAATGGTGTCTTGTTTAACTTGGCTTTTAAGATAACTAGCCGCTGTCTAACTTGGACTTCCCTGATGGTATCCCACCTTTACAGGGCTGACCCTCTTTAAAACTTGGCTTTTCATATTTGTAAAATGGTTTTGATCAGATAGCACTCTACAGCACTCTGTCTTTTTTTTTTTTTTTGTTCAGAAGAGAATTAAGCTTGGTTTAGAGAGGAATTAAGTTGCAAGAGAGAATATATTAGTGTCGCATTGAGAGACAAGCTGATTTTAATAAACACAATTGTAGAATGAAAAAAGAGGAACAGAGCCAGAGCAGGATTTTAACTTTCTCTCCCACAAGTAGGTTTTGTTGCCATAAGACTACATGGAGAATAGCTGACTGTATTTTTTGCGTAACTGAATGAGCCCATCTAGTCCCTTAAAATGAATACAAATACGGAAAATGACAAAAAGAAAACTGATACTGCACAAGGGCTAAAAAGCTTGAATTTGAATGTGTGCTCATGTCTGCACGCTGACACAACTGCAAGAAAATCAGACAATGTAAATAACATATGGTTTGTTTTTTCAGCAAAAGGAAAGAAGGAAGACAAGGGTTTTTTTTCATAAGTTTGGCAAGTTGTCCCTTCTGAACTATCATACTTAAACAGGGACATTTTGTGTATCATTCCAGTTCCACAGATGTATTGAGAGCCAAATCCTGCTCTTACTGAAGTCAATGGGAGTTTAGCCATTGACTTCACCGAGACCAGAATTTAGCCTCAGAAGAATTAATTCTAACAATTGGAGTTGTCAGGGCAGTAACAGATTTCTCATACAAGTTTTGTCCTATGTGGATACTGAAAGGCTTGTTTTTTAGCTTGGCTAAAGACACTGTTGTGACTCTTGAATGCATGGGGTGTGGATATGTGAGTGGATCTGCAGGGAGAAGGTTTTTGCAGATCTGCGTACATTTTGAGGAAGGGCAGGGACGGTGTTCGGCTCGGCGTGGGTACGTGCCTGGCGCAGTGGGGCCTGATTCTGACGGAGGGCCCAGACCACTTCTGTGCCATAAATGGTTATTCATAATGCTATATAGCTCATAAAAAGTGCTCTGTTCCTGTGATAGATAAAGTGGTAACATGTTGTTCTAATGTAACAACATATGCTTTACATAATTTAGTAATACAGTACTTTATATAGGCTTCTAGAATGAAAACAGGAAGGTGCGTTACTCTGTACTGCTCCACAGGTCTTGCCCAAGCATTTCTGTATTTGACAGGAAAATGCAGTTTGTATTCACACAGCCAACTATTTTGCTTTTGCTGTAGAGCAGCATCTTTTAAAGTTGTGTTGAAATGTCCACAAAGGACAAATAAGTATTGTTTGTTGTATGCAACCTTCCATCCTTTGGTGTATTCTTATCCCAAAAGGTAACCAGAGTTCCACTCAAAATGATCTTTGTCAACCAAAAGTATCTAAAATTGGTGGAAAGCAAAGGAATTTTTTCAGCATTTGAACTTTCTAGAGTAGATTTATATTAATGCTGTTTTTTTTTTTTTTAGTTTACTAAGAAAACTGTCCTCTTCTAACTATTTGGTTTTGTTTGGGGGAGGGGGGGAACATTCGGTGTTTCTACCACAATGGAAAGTGGAGAGTGTATTGCAGCAAACAGGAAAGGAAAAGACACAAAATCCCAGTGAAAATTACATGAAGTTTAGAATAATGCAGTGGAGTATGAATGAACAGTAGGAGGTCATTGCAATGTGTTGGGGTGAAAAACAGCAGGATTTTTCCCCTGTTGTGTAAGACAACAAAGCAAACCTGCTTGCGTTATTAGAGGGACTCGTACTGTATGTTCAATTTATTTTCTTCACCTTGGTAGGTAAAACCAGTGAGAGCGGGAGGGGTGAGGGGAGACTCGCATTAATGCAGTTCTCGTTTTCTTCCAGGAGAGTACACAACTGCTACAAATGCCGTCAGTGCAGCTTCACAGCTGTTGACACTCAGTCACTACTAGAGCACTTCAACACTGTGCACTGTCAGGAGATGGATGTCACTACAGCCAATGGGGAGGACAGTCACGGCGTTTCGTCCGTCAAGGAGGAGCCAAAAATTGACCTCAAGGTCTACAGTCTGATTAATCCAGACCCTAAAATGGGGGAGCCCATATCTGACAGCATAGTCAAGAGGGAAAAGATAGAAGATAAGGAAGTGCTTAAGGAGAAAGGTTGGGCTGACAGTCCTGGTGATGATCTTCGTAACGTGACCTGGAGAGGAACAGACATTTTGAGGGGGAGCCCATCATACACACAGACCAGTTTAGGCTTATTGACCCCAGTGTCTGTTGGCCAAGAGCAGCCAAAGCCTTTAAGGGATAGTCCAAATGTAGAAGCTGCTCATCTTGCGCGGCCCATTTACGGCTTGGCTGTGGAGAGCAAGGGCTTCCTGCAGGGCGTGCCAGCCGGAGCGGCGGAGAAGGCCGGGCAGCTCACCCAGCCCTACCCTGGATCCGGGGACGGCAAGGCAAAGGATGAATCCCAGTCCTTACTACGGGTAGGAAGCTCTCTTTCTTTTTGCCTTTTTTTTTTTTTTCCTGATTACATATATGCTATGTTTAATTAGGCATGCAAAAGATTTCTTCTGTTCCAGAGTGAATGCATGGGANAGGAACAAACCCGGCCCATACTGCGGGTAGGAAGTTCTTTTTCTTTTTGCCTTTTTTTTTTTTTCCTGATTACATATATGCTATGTTTAATTAGGCATGCAAAAGATTTCTTCTGTTCCAGAGTGAATGCGTGGGAAAAAAAAATAAAAGTCAGGGGAAGACTGAAAGATTCAAACTTGTAGACGTAAACTGGCATGTAAATGTTCCAAAGTGTTTGCATAAAACAATGTATGTATTTGATGCAGTGTTAGTGAGCAAGTGCTTCTGCTTTTGCTGTTTAGCTCTGATTGAATTTTGTTTAATCATTCCTGCTAATTGTGCAGGTTGATGATGCATTTGAAGAATGAGGGTTTAGAACCCCAGAAGGCTGCACATCTGTTACACTGAAACAAGTAATCACTTCTTAGATTTTGAGGTGGTGTGACAGTTCACACTTAAGCAAGATTTCATATTACTAAATATCTAAGACTATGAAACCTGAGTTAAATGTTAATAAAAAGTAACATCTTTTTTTTTTGTAAAACAGTATAATTACATACCAATTTTGACACTTATCTGGTTGCCTTGGAAGCAAAAAAAAAAAAAAAAAAAAAAAAGGAAGGGGCTGGGGTGTTAAAGAAGGGAAGAATATTC
>VXAL01004941.1:245000-265234 GCA_013399475.1 Chauna torquata
AGAGAACAGGAAGGAGCTTGGGTGTTAAAGAAGGGAAGAATATTCATCACACCAAATAACTCCTATTCTGTCTTTTTAAAAAAAAAAAAAAACAAACCCACAACCTTATACATAAGGAACTTCCTAACTTCCCCTTCCATCAAGGTATGTTTTCTCCACTGTTGGTAAATTTGAGGTTAGAAGAAGAGCTCTCAAATTTTGAGGAGCTGAACAGAGACAAATAAGTGCATTTTCTCCTGGAGTCATTACTGTATGTTTTCAAGGGCTGCTCCCTATCTGAACTTTTAGGAACTTGCAGACAAACTTCATTAGAATGGAAGCAGTGATGAGCTCTTTTTCCTGTATTGTCTTTTATAAGAACATTTATAACCATAACATCCATTACTGTAAGAGTGAACAACATGTCAGAAGAACACAAAAGGCAAGATAATTTTTTTATTCCATGGTCTGCTAAGATTATACGTATGTATATCTGCCTCCATATACACATATAAATCTTAAAAGCTCTTTAAATGAAGTCAGTAGTGTTAAAAATATTACAGTTATTCTAATTATAAAATAATGTGGCTGTCATTTAAAGTCTGCATGCAGTTTAGGGGGACCACAGTCTTTTGTGCCTTGCAGGTCATGAATAGCTGCTGATGTCAGATGTTAAGTGTATGAGAAGCAGTTGCAGGATGACAGCTTCCCTGTTGGACCTGGGTGTGTGCTCATTTTGAATGGCAGGTTTATATTTCTCCTCCATTTAGAAATATATCTAAAAATATATACATATATCTGACTAGCAGTGGAATTCATGCTGTACATATGACACTGGTTACATATTGGTCAGAGGAGCCATTTATATTTTGGGTTTATCAGAATACAATTAATTTTCATTTATTTTTTGACTGCTTAATAATATATGCAAAGGGACCTGGTAGTATGTGGGATCAGATCTATAAAGGTCTAAATTTGCTTGCTATCTGGAGCCTGAAATCTTAAGTAGTAAAATAAAACCATTATGTTATAATTTTTAGACAATAGTAAATGAAGAAGGGGAAGCTGTACACTGGCTGCTTCTTATGGCCTTCATTAAAATAAGTTCGGTCTTTATAAAAAGGTACTAATAGATTTGTTTTCAAATTAGTATTTTTATCATTTTGGAAATGTTTTGATCGCTCCTGGATTTTCAGAAATGTGAAATACCTGTAATTTGCATGGTTTTCTGAAAAAAAAAAAGTTTTTATTTTTGTGTATTAACAAGGTATATAAATTAGTTCATTGCATCTCAAAATGTTGTGAACAACCCAACTTTTCTTTTATATGGTTTGTAAAAAGATTTGTTACTGGATTAGGTCTATACTGACTGGTGAAACCATGCCAACACCTTTCAGAGAAGAGTTACTTTTGTATACAATTTTACCTTCATTGCTGTTTGAACTCTGTTGTGCCAAGTACCTGATTGTCTGGTTTTTTTTCCTTAGTTACAATGTTTTCATTTTCACTTTTCTTTGAAAATTGGGCAAGTTGCCTTTGTTAGTTTGAATTATTTAAGAAGCAAGGGGGGAAGTTAACTTTCTACAGCTGACGAACAGAGTCCCTAATGATATATGTTTCATCACTATTAATGGATAGAGGAAAATAGTGAGAATTCAAACTGCTTGAAGGTAAGAGGTGATCTGGAGGACAGGAGATGGTGGAAGATGAAAGAGTGTGACTCTGTGAGTGATCTTAATTCTTCCGGTGAGGCAGATATTCCCTGTTCCCCTGGATCTGTGGAAAAGATCATAGATACCTTTATTTTATTCTTGATTTAGTTTTCTGTAGGCGGAGTTACGGGATGAAGTACTGGGGCCACTAAGTAAGAAGACAAACTAATGGTCAGCTTGACCAGTGGGAGCTTTATGTTGGGTGTTGTGAATACCTGGAAGCTCACTTGCTCTGGGCAGAGTTAGAAATTGTTCACAAAAAACCTTCTCCGTTCTGGAAAAAAAAAAAAAAAAAATTGTAATCTTGAAAATAAAAAATAAATCCATATTGTTAAGCAACTCTCACATGGTTATCAACTTTTGGGGAAATATGTTTTTCTAATGTGAAATAGTCAGTAGAAATAGTTAATGTTAGGCTAAAATCTGGGCCTTTCTAAGAACAAGGGGTTAAATCAGTGCATACTTGTGGTATCATATAATGAATTCTCATGCAAAATACTGTATCCCAGGACGACTGGTGACTAGGAAACAAAACCTATAATAAAATCACTGTAGACACCTTCATTTTGTGTTTTTTTCAAAGATTGACACAGAGGAAGCCAAAAATTTGGGATTACTCAGTGAATAAACACTGAGAAACGGACTGAAAAAAATCTAACACATCCCTTTGGTTGTGCTGGCTATTCAGTATTTATAGAGTGGTTCTGTTTATTGAGAATGATTTGTAATGATTCAACAGTAGCAGTAATACCATGTGCTTTCCATTTTTTAGTTCTCTCATGATGACCGGGGGAAGGGAAAGGGAAGATAATATTTTTCATACTTTTTTCATATAAATAGAGGTTAATATTGTAAGGCAGTTTTCTAGATACTGAGTTTATGATTGGAGTTATTAGCAATTTAATAAAATATCAAAGGCAATACAGATCAACTGGGGAAAGGTTGAAAATCTACAATTGCCCACATAATTCTCTAATGATAATCGTAAACTTTTGGAATTTAACTGTTTTTCAGCTTTGTGTGTTCTATAAGCTGTTTATATGCTGCTTTCTTGCATTCCTTCAGCACACGATGGTTGAGTTCCCTACCCAGGCTCAGTGCTTGCAGTAGATTATTCATGGAAGCCATTAGGGTAGGATTTAATTTCTTTTTAGTGGCTTGTAACCTTTGAGGAGCTGGAGATAGTGCAGTGGCGATAGCTTGAGCTCTGCGTGTGTGCAAGAACACATATGCAGTGGACGCACCTTTTTCCCCAAGAGAGCTTCCAAGCTGTGTGTGTGTAACCGAATCTTTCTCAGGGGCTTGGTACACTTCTGTGAGTAGCTCTAATTTATTTTTCTTATTAAAATGTTTCCAGCAGCTGTACTTACAGTGAATATGTATGTTTTGCAAATGGGAATTACAAAAAATGTACCTCAGCGTGGTACAATGTAGACATTATTTCTGCTCTTCCTTAGAGTAGCTGATTTTTCAGTTTAAAGATTTGTTGATACTGGAAAGTCTATTGAGATGCAAAAATGTTCCTTTTTTGGGTAGCACATTGGCAGCCAGCAGACTCTGGGCCAGGCAGATTTTTTAATGCTTTGACAACGCTGATCTTGGACAGCAGGAACTTTTTGCTAAACCGATTTTAAATGAAGTGGCCTGTTTTGTTACATGTGGATGCTGCAGTACAAAGTTTTCCACAAAACTGGGAATTGCAGCCTGTGCCTTCAGATCTATGTGCAGACCTAGTTAGCCCCCCTAAAGGTACTGGTAAACACTGCTGCCTCACATCGTAGTGCAGCCAATGCAGATGCAGAATGGCATGATCAGTGTGCCCTGCGGGGCTGCATATGCCTGAAAGCACAGGGAGATGCCTGTGTATTAATTATAATTCATGCAACGGATGGATTTCTGTGCCATCAGAAGGGGAGAGACAGATATCATCAAATTGGTGTCAAAGGGAGACGGCAGGCTGTAACGTTAAATATCCAGCTGAAGTTGTGGTAACATTTGCTATGAGCTTTTTAAAGAGGAGCAAAGGATAAAAACAGCTCTGCTATGAAATTGAGATTATTTTGCACCATGATGATTGGACTCTTCACAGGAAATCACAGTTTTTCAAGAAAGTTTCCATTTACTTTAAGAAGAGTTATTTTTCTTTTTGTCTGTGATATTTACACTCCTGATGTTTCATGCTGTGTTCTGCCGAGAAGCTGTTACATGGCTTTGAATTTGGGGGAAGAGAGGAAATCAGAAAAATGTTATTCACCCTCCCCATTTTGCATTCTCCTATGTAGCCGATTGTGGCTCACTCTAAAAGAAGCAGTGCATATGCAAGTATCAGTAAATCTATGTATGATTGATTCATTTAATATCAGTGTAGTAAATATCAGATGCAATCCCTAGTAGCAAAACGCTGTTTCTCCTGTTGTAAAGCACTGTCTCCTGCTATCCAGAGTTAGATGGCAGATTCCTGCAAAGCAGTGGAAGTTCCGAACTGGCCTTTGTGATTTCCAAAATACTTCTCCTGTGCATATAAACATGAAATTCTTGGCCAGAAGGGCAACATACCGTTGAGGTGAAACCTGCCTCTCTGGTGTTGGTAGAAGTCTTGCTGCTGCCTTCAACACAAAGTGTACTCTTGGCAGTGACACTGGAGCGGATCTTGTTTTAAGTGTGATTTTTCAGTGGTCGCGACAGTGAAACGCGTTGAAATTTTTGTGTGCTTTGCCATTGTGTCCCATGTGCAGCCACCTTCTGATAGCAGCATCTCAATGACGTATCTGTAGAATTAAATTTAAGACTTATAATTATATCATGTATCTTATATTTAAGTTGGTGGAGATCTTGGATTCAGCAGCTCATCCTTCAGCCATGTTGGGGGAAAAAAAAAAAAAGCAGCCCTTTAAAGAAGAAACATCTGAAATAGTTTCCCTGTAGCTGCATCTCATTTTTTTCCCATTTCCTCTGACTCTGTTAGAGATCTTTCAGGAAGTATTTATAGTCAAGACCATTCATTGCCATACGGGTCCTCTAATTAGCTGAGGGGAACTCAGCAGGCACTGTGTCTTACTAGCGCACACAGCTCTGTCAGGTCACAGAGCTGCCAAACGCTCTCATTTTTTTTAGAAGCACCTGTTTCCACAAGTCTCTGCTCGGGGAGGTAGCGGACTGCTTTTTAAATATAACTACATCCTGGAAAAGGGCAAGAATCATCCAACAAGGAAAGTGAGAAAATAAAGATAGGACGCGAAGAGAAACGGTTTTGAGGCATTGGGTTTCCTGCGCAAAACCAAGACGGGTAAAATCCCGTGCTGGGGCATGGGTTGCGAACGAAGCTAAAATAGCTTGCTGAAGGTCTGAAGTTGTTGAGAAACAAACATGTACTTGGCTGCTTTTAGCAACTACTGGAACCAAACCCACAAGAAATTGAATGTTTTGCATTACTCATCATGACAGAGTGATCAGATAGGACTAGAAAGTAACTTTTAGAAAAATGTTAACCTGCCCAATTCAAGGCATGTTTCTGGTTTTTGTGTGGGGTGTGTCTGTCATGTGGAGAGACAGCCCCACCTCACGCGTGTTTACCCGCCCGACGGTGCATATTTTTTATTTATTCTTCTTTTCTTCTACAAAATGTGGTTAAGAAGAGCTTTAAATGATAAAATCATTATTTGGGTGGGGCACGGTAATAATGCGAAAGGGCAGCAGCTACGTCAAAGTCCTTGCTGGAGAGGTGAATCAGTCCAGGAACAAAGGGCTGGGAGGGCTGGTACAGGCCCCCGGGCCACTGCGTCAGCAGCAGCAGCCTTTATTGAAGTTGCTGTGATCAATAACGATGAGTCAAGCAGGGAGAGCCAAGATAATTCTCAATTTAAAACAAACTGCTTGGTTGGGATAGGAGAGACGAGAAGAAAAGAGCACCTTCTTGTATTGAACTGAGCAGCCAGAGCAGACTGTCAATCAGTGCCAGATGCAATTAACTCATTTACATATTACCCTTACCAGGTGGGATGCGAAGACTTGTCTTTTGCCCTCTCAGGTCTGATAAGTGGTACCTGGGCATGGGTGAGCAGCGGCAGCTGTCACCGGGATGCCACTCTCTGCCTGCGTGCATGAGGCTGGCCTTGAGCATCCCCGGCACCGGGGCAGCCACTTCTTGCTGTGGTGCAGCTGCAGAGGGCATTGACTGAACCCTGTGTATGGGTGGAGTAAGGGCCTGGGGGAACACCTGGCTCCGTCCCCCAGGGGCAGGGTTTTTTTAGCACAGCCTTCAGATACATTCCTGAATTTTATTTCTTTTCAATGGTGTTCACTGTGGATGCAACTGGGTTGTACTTTTAAATGAAGTGGGGTCATGGTGTGGAGTGCAGCTGCGGGCATTGCAAACGCACACAGTGAAGCGAGTAACTCTGTGCAGCCTAAACAACTCTGAGAGCTGGCTATGGGAAGCGCTGTTGAAGCTTGGAAGTAAGTAAACGTAGGTTCTGTTGTGCCGACTGATCTCAGTAATTAGCAGAGCTTTTCCAAAGTTTTGAAAAGTGCAACTATAACAATTATACAGTTCTGCTATTATTCTGTATCGCTAATAGTACTTTGCTTTAGATTATACACCTGAAGTGAAGCGGAAACTTGAATTGTATTTAGAAACTGAGGATAAATTTTGCCAAACTGGATCCAATAGGAAACACACGTTCATGTCTGAGGGCAGAGCTTGCTGCTAACTTGTAGATTTTCAATGGAAAATTAAATTTCATAGATGAATGCAGGCGAGGATTGTACATAATTCTATTTTTGCCTGAAGTACTGTGGTGCTGAACAATGAAAATCTGTACGAAGATACCTCTAGCATCTGGAAGTGCAGCGTGGCTTTCTGTCTTGGATTTCGGAAGACCCTGTACATGTACTTTGGTAATTAAAAGACACAATAAATATATTCTTTTAGAGAGGGAGTATTAGGATAGACAGCAAATAAATGTTAAATTTATTGGACTAAGAAAGGATCATTGTAATTATAATTGATTTGAAGGAATCCAGATGCTATCCACATCTGAACAAATTCAAAATGGTGAGGATTTAAAAACAGATTTGTGAATAAACAGTGCACACATGTTCTGGGATTTTTCCATGGAGGTATCTAGGGGTTAATACACCCAATTAAAAATGGTGACGATAGAAAATAGTTCTGATATATGAACAGATGTGTGCTGAAGCAAATATACATGTGAGATATGCAAAAGGTATTATGGAACTTCTTTTGTTACCTTAGTACTCCTCAGAATCTGCATGTGGCCACCTTGCAAGTAGTCTTAATTTTAAGATCTCTAATGTAGCACAATTGATTTAGTGAACAATTTCCTGCCTAATATAATTCATTTACTTCTTGCACCAAGTTCTGTTTTTAAAATGAAGCTTTATAATGGCTAAATGGTTCTGTTGATGTTTTTCTAAGCATTTTTCTAGGTAGCATTATGTATATTTTAGGAAGTATAATCTTTATTGTAGTGATATAGTAATATATATAAGTAATAGGAATCTGTAAATATATGTGTTCCGTACCATCTTACATTGTTTATTTGGAGTTCAGATAGGATATTATTTATGCAAAGACAAGAGAAAGAATAAGGATGATTTCAGTTTTTGCACTGTGCACAGTAGTATGTTTCTGACACAAATGGCATAGTGGCAGCTCAGGCTGTACAGTGCTCTGCACAAATGAGGCAGCTTGCTATTGGACTTTGCTCAGTTCATGTACCCCTACGCTGCCTGAGATTTGCAAATATAATTCTTTTATTATTATTATATATAATATGTAATTTTATAAGTAATATTGTATCCTATAATTAAAGACCATATGTAGCTTAAGTCTTGGACAGCATTTACAGCTGCAAAAAGTGTGCCTTTCCAGAGAAGAGGGAAGAACAGTTCCAATTCAGATTACTGAACGAGTGCTTGGGAGTTGCCACTTGTTGTGTTTGCTGTAATACAGCTGGTAAATCATATTTGTTCTAGTTAGATGGTTAATCCCCTCTGATTTCTTAGCTGATCTAGGCCTTAGTCTCCTGATTCTGTCTGTGAAATGGGAATAAGGGCAGTTCCTTGACTCGAAAGGTGAGAGTGGGGAGATGCTTTAAAATCTGTATTGTACAGTGCTACGAAGAGCTCGATCCATAGGCATCCTGAATCAATGTTACCAATTAACTTCTCTGGGCATTATGATGTAACTTATTGCAAAAATAGTGGCAAAAGAGAAAAATTTAGGAAGCATCATAATTTTAACTTTGTTAAAATTTTTCTTCTCCCCTTTAGCCTGAATTAAAAAAAAAAAGGAGAAAGCAGAAACTTTTTTGGAGTGAGGGATTTGTGTTTCTTGTTTGACTTTGACCTCATTTTGGTTTGCATGCCTCTGATGGTGTAGAGTGGCAAACTACACATTTTCACTTATGGGAAGGAGTCTCTAACGATGGCTTAAACTGCAGTCTTTAATCATGTCAGTTGCCTCCAGCACTTGCTGAGAGTAAAATTCCACCCTCTGCATTCTCATATGGGTTGTACTATTGGCTGTTTCTCCTTGCAAGACTGTCTGTGATTTGAAAATTGTGTTTAAATAAAAAAATAAAAAAAGAAAGAAAAAAGAGAAATAATCAGAACATATGTCAAGGAATTTGTTATGAATGGGAATGAGGAGCAATGCAAACAACCTTGGAATGAGTTTTAATTCACATGTTATTCTGGGAGCCTGCAATTTCTGGTGAGAAAATGGCATATTTTAGGTCTGTTTCCTCCAGTTTCTGGCATGGAGCAATGCCTGTTTTGTTCAGTCAGATGTTCAAATGGGAATTTTGAATGCTTAGAACTAATTTTAGTAGGTGGGGGGCAAATTTATTATGATGCCACAAATAGAGTTTTATCACAGCTGCTCATTACAATTAGAAAAATCGGCTGTGAATCACTTAAACTATATTTACTGGTTGCAATAATAAAAAAAAAACCCTAATCTGTAGAAAACTCTGTCTTGTTTCCCTTAAAGTTCTGACTATCATCTTGTACATAGCCAGTGTTTCTGACTTTCATCTGATCACACTGCCAAAGTATTTTCCTGCCACTGTGCCCCCAACCCCCAGCAGCGATATGGTGCTCAAATGACTCTCCCATTCTTTCATGAAGAAATTGTATCTTTTTGTATTAGGATGAATTTCTGAGCTTGTTCTAAAATTACAGTAAATCACATACAGACTTCTTCAGACTTATGAAATGTTAGGAACTTCACTGGAAGTTGGGCACTTCAAAGCTTTTGCTGCTCCAGTCTGTACATGACTAAAAGGCTGTAAGGCAGACACCGCAAGGTGAAAACTTTAAAATCAAAGCAAAACTTAATACACCGCTATTATCCCCTTTCTAAAACGTATGGAGAAGATATCTTTACATATTTATGAGTTCTTTTTCTGATAGCAACTACTTTAATGTTCATGGTGTTACATTCTTGAGTTAGAAGAGAAAATACTGACATATACTCCCTATTTGTTCAACATTTCATGGCAGCTGCTTTCCCAACCTAAACTGGATGTATTCCAGACCTGTGTAAAAGTTTGCATTATGCAGAATACATTTAGTCAGTCTGTTTCTTGAGAAAAGCGTTTTCTTCACAATGCAGTTAATTGTCTCAGCTATGGTGATCATTGTGGCATTCCTCCCTGCAGCAGATAAAGAAGACAAAAAGCTCTCCATTGGCAGTAGCACAGTACCAGTTAGTATATTACTGAAATTCTTTTATATTTGACTAAGGTATACTAGAAACTTAGGTACTTCCTTTTGTTTAAAATTCTTATAAACCCTAGCTTATGCAGGGTTTGAGGGGTGGGGAGAGTTAATGGAAATCTTGATTAAAATCTTGTTGGCTTCAAGGCTTCTGATTCTTGTAAACAGCTTGGCACCTACACATGCTTTTGTGTGTATGTGTGTTTTATTAGTCTGTTTACTGGTTTAAAAATTAGAATGAAATTTAAGAAATGACATTTATTTTTCAATTAAAAATGAAAATGTCTCTCCACTGATCACAGAATCTTCTGTAGTTGTTTAGCAAAGTGGTTTATATCACTAATATTAATCATTTTTAAAGCAAAGAGTATGTTCCAACTTTACTGATTTTTCCATTACAGAAAATTATGTTCTGCTTAGCAGAAGTTTTAAATCTGGCTTGATTTTTAAACAGAACCTTTCATGCCTAAAAGACTGTAAACTTAATCGGCACTTAATCAATTTGCCTTTGCCTTCTAACAGCCAACTAAACGGTTGAAGGGTAGAGGTCTATGCAATGGACATCCATAATGACTGTCAGAGCAGAATTGATGTAGAGACTTTTACAAAAATTAAGTGGGCAGTTGATGTCTGTTAAATTTCGTCCCTCAGTCTGAGCTGTCTCAGTAGGGTATTCTGCTACGTGACTCCTAACCTAAGACTCAGCTTTGGTCAAACCTTATGACCGAATGCATACATCTCTGCAGATGTATACACTGAGCTTCAGTGCTCCAGGTTCATGTGATGTAGACCTCTAGAATGAACTTTTTCTGAAATGTACCTTTTCAGTCAATGAACGACAGCCTGGCGAGAAGGCTTAATTGTTGCTGAAGGTATTTGAAGGCTTTCTTAGTGATACCTTTCTTAGGAAGTGAAGCAGAAGCCATTTTGGATACCAGTCCCCCAGGTACTTCATTGTTGTGAGGAAAGAACATTTTTAAAAGCACTAAGTTGAAAAATATTTTATATGTGACAGTTCTGTAGGTCCTTGGCAAAGAAGTTAAATTAAGCATTAAGAAGCCAGCAGGACCTCTGTCCATCTGTTTGCACTGAACATGTAACATTCTGTTGTACAAACTATGTAGGCTTTCCAGTCCTCCTTTCCTAAAATATACATTATCTGCATTGCAAATGGAAGCTTCCTGATGGGGAGAGATTAAGCAAAATTTTTTAAATCACCTTTTCTCCTAGACATCTGCACTTTGCCATGGTTGGAAACAGGGTGCTGGTCTGAATGGTCCTTGCTCTGACAGGTTCTGTCTTGAATGCGTACTAGCATGCACATAAAGGGCCCTAGTGATCTGATATCCTTCCTACCAAAAATATTCTCATGGCCTTGATTTCTTTCATCAGCACCGCTAAGTAAACCTCAGCTAGACGTGTTGGAGCACAGCAGAAGAGCAGAATGGATGAAACTACAAATTGTTAGTCTGTTAAACACAGATTATGTCTTTGGGTACAAATTCCATTAGCGACTGAATGAGTCTGGATGGGTAGTAGCTTGTGGAAGTATTTGTTATGACAAAACCAACTTTTCATTAATAGACAAAGTTATCCTGTTTTCCTCTGTAGTCTGGCCAACATCAAAATGTTTTAAACTAATTTCAGACTTGTAAAACACTGTCTATCAGATACAGACATATGGATTGAACTAGTAATTTGCTTGCCATCTGCTGATAAAGGAAGGAAAGCATCTAAGTAGAAAATGAAGATTTTTTTTTTTCCCATTGGAATGTCATATGGTGCCTTTAGTAGTTGTTTGTATTGACATTTTTATTTATTGTTAAGTACAGTGTTACATTGCATTGACCTGCATCTGTTTTCACTGTGATAATTATTTTTTTCTTTTGTTTAAAAAATATCCATAATCATTTGATCCTATAAATAATATAGCTAGAAAATAACTCACTTTAAATCTTAAAAAAGTTCTTGTTGTATGAAGCAGGAATAAGCATATTCTTTTGCTCACTCTTCTCAGTATATGAAAAGAGAAAACTAATAACGGAGTTAATTATATTTTCTTTTTGTCAAAAATTCCCTTTTCCTCCTGAGAGATAGGATAGAGTCCAGGAAAAACCATACGTTCCCAACATAAAAACAAGCAAACAAACAAACAAACTTGCCAAAACATTTCTGCTTAGCTCTCTGGGCTTTTCCCTGACTGTAAGAGTCTTTTTCTCTCACCAGCTCTGGTGGTTCATGCAGGCCAAGAGTTTGTTTTCCAACTCTTTGCTGAAGCTTAGCCATACTGGCAATGGCTAAAATCACCACTTTCATGTGGGGATAACAATGTGATTGGCCTAGATGGGTGAGAGGCAGGCGGCTGCTGGTTCTCTGTGGAAGTAATAATAATTAGTCCATAATGAAAGTTTGTTAGTTCTTTTTGTTGATGCTTCTTACATACTTGTCCAGTTTCATGAAGCATTTAGACTTTCTCTGATTAAAAGTGACATATCAAGTACAAAATGCAGTAACTTCTCAATAGGTATACTGCTTTCATAAGTAGTAACATATATTCTCAATCAGTGCTGAAAAACATGGAGCTTTGCTTAGTTTCCATAATAATCCATAATACATACTCGTTTCAGTCCTAGTTCTCCAGTTTTTGTTCATATTGACAAGTGTTTTATTTTTCATTGATTTCAGCAATCCATTTTGAACGGATAGTGCTAAAAATATTCATGAGCTCTGATCTTAACCATGAGTTATGTCTTTATAAAAGTTGCGACTGAATCATTGATTTCGTTTTAAATAAGACAAGCACATTTTTTCTCACCACAGCGATTGGATTATTGACTTGTCAGAAGTGTAGGATGCAGTGAATATACCAAAGAATTTTCTGTATGTGCTTGAAGTGAAAGTAATATGGAAAATCGCTACTTGTCCAATGTGCTGTTTCCCCTTCTGTAAATAACTGGTTTTCTGAAAATTGATGTTCCCTCTCAAAATGACCTGCAAAGTAGGTCAACAATGCACATACCTATTAACACATACTTTCTTCTCATTTCTGTGTGTGGTTACCTAGGGTTTCATTTGAAAAAACTAAACAGTTATGTAAATAACAAGTTTTCCAAAATATACAGTTAATTAGCACTTTACGTTTGGAATTTACACTATGCAGAAAGCTATTGCAACAGTAGCAGCATGTTAAGAGACGGACATTTGTTGCAGATGTACTGATAGGAACTGATAACTGTGACAGCAAGAAGTCTGCAACAGCAGGAGGAAAATTCAGATAGTATTGAGGAAGTAAGAGCTTAGGTAAATGCAATGCTCCCGTGATGGCTTATGGAAGACGTTAGTTACAAGTACTACTACTAGTTGTACTACTACCGTTGCTGTTTGGCTTGTCATATGCTTCCCCTCTGGCTTTTATGGCTTGAGCTGTATATACCATGTAATTGGTCTGTCCTTGTATTCTGTTTCTTTGCCACGTTCCAGCACAGTAAGTTTGGATCTACACTGCATCCAATGGTCCTATTGTTTTTTGTTTTGTTTCTATTTCATTGAAAACATCGGGAATCTATAATATTTTCGTGTTGGTAAATGCAGATTTTTACAGCGTACATTGGCAAGTCCAGGTGAATTTTATCTTTTTAAAGGTTTTTTTTTTTTTTAATAGGACATATCATACTGAATGGTATCTGACAATTCCCATATTCATTATACTTTGAAACATATATTGCAATTGGTAAAAATATAGGCATTTATATATGTTTAAGTATGTTGACTGCAGCAACAGAGTTATAATACCATTAAGAAAAAATTACCTCACAATAATCAGGAGGATATCCGCTGTTTAGTCTGACTTTGCCTACCAGAAACTGGTAAACTTGATGTTGATAGGCATATTCGCCTGAGGGTATTAAACAGCTGTTTACATGTTTGTAAGGTTAATACGTAGCTTGGTAAACTGCCTAGGAAGGAGATTAGCGTCTGATTGATAGGGTAGGAGCAGTCAAGATCCTTTGTCTTAGACAAGCTGTATGATTTGGGATGAATTCAAATTTCTTTGTGCTTCTGTTGATGCATATTTTTGTTATACAGTAGCATCCAAAGAACATTAAGATTTATGAATATTAGCAAATTGCTTTGGGGACATTGGATATGAGGTAGTTCAGAAGCAAGAAGGTTTATAAATAGCTAAAATGTTATATGTCTAATATACACTTAGTTCTTGTCTATCAGAGCTGTTCTTTCGCAGGCCAGTTTGGCTTACTGAGGTATTATCGTACTTCTGACACGAACAAACGGTTGTAAAACCATTCGTGTCAGGTCAAGATGGTGAGAACAACAGATAGACATGAGAACTGGGGCTGTATAAACAATGCACTCCTATCACGGGACTAACACAGATCCAGAGAAATGGCAGTGTCCTTCTCAAACACTGCCCGCATGCCATTCCTCCTCTTCCCCAGCATGAGAGAATGGACTGCAACTGTTTATTTTCAACACATGTTTGATATCTTTGTCTGTCTGTAGATCAGCTGTGCCTTGTTAGGGACTTTGCTTATGAGCCCTGAGAATCTCGCTCAACCTTTCATCTCCCTGCCATGTAACTGTGGTTTGTTAGAAATAACTGAGAAAAAATGTAAACTTATAGAAATGACTAAGAAGTCTATAGTCAGTGTCAAATGCGAGAGAGGGGTTTGACTGAATCGAGGGTGTATGTAAAAGATTATTTTGTGCATTGTCAGATATATTTACAGTATCTCTCTAGATGAAGAAAGAAAAACTTCACGGTTGTATCTAACCTTTGAGAAATATCGTAGAGAATATTTCAATTTGACCATTTCCTGTTAGTCTGGAGTTTTCTCTTTGTCCTGTGCAAAGACTGTGGTATTCCCAGCTCTATATATTCCCAGAATATACCTATATGTTGTATAAAAAAACCCTTGGCTATATGTATAGCATGTGCCATATTTGTGTGTGCAAACTTGCATAGTTCATCTAAGAGGCTGCAGAGACACTGATGCAGCTGATGGAGACACAGCAACAATGGGAATGAAATTTGAGGTGTTTGCACTTTCTCCACCTCTAGCACTTACGTCCACTCCGCAAGAGTTATTCAAGTATCTCAATAGGAAATACATGTGTAATGTTTTTCGGATGTGCTTACCAGTACCTTCACTGAATCATGCTTGTGCTGCTGCTACTGATCTCTTATTCTGCTAAAACAAGCCTAAAGCTGGAGATCAGCCAAGTTTTCAAAGTACTGATAGTGTCCATAGTCAGGACAAGATTATCAAAAAGTATGGATCTTCCTTGGGGTTTTTTGAAATGGAACTGTATTCATTACTTTGCTATCGTGAAAAGCTTCTCAAGGTCTGGGTTTCTGCTTATATCACAGTTGTGAAGTGATGTTTTTTTCCATAGTTGGCAATAAGCTGTCAAACATTTTTGCCTACCATTTCTCCTTTCTGAATATTTAAATATAAGTAATGGATGAAAAATATAAATGTTTTATTAATCTGTATCCTCAAAATGAAAATCATACACAAACTTGGTGATTTGAAGAACAGCATCTATTTAGCCGCTTGATAACGTTATTTTTTATAGAGATGTTTAGAAATGAAAGTGTGCTAGAAACCTGAAAATTAAAGGGAAAGTTCAAATGTATGCCTTTTCTCCTCTGTTAGGATTTTCTGGAGAACTCTACCTTGACCAACATACCTATGTCACTCTCTAGCTAGTATGACTGGAACATATGACCTGTCTCATACCCTTTTCTAGGAGAAACTGTTGAAAGATTTGAGTTAACCTCCACTAATAACACTGGAAGCACAAATGGCTGAAATATACTGATGGTTGTGCCAAAGTAAAGCAGTACAAAAATAATGAAAATGTGTCCCATTTGTGTTGAAATATTAAAATCAATTATTTAGGACAAAAGTTTGGTTTGGCTATGTAGATGGCAGGAAAAAAGGATGACTTTTTTTTTTTTTTTTTTTTTTGTGTGTGTGTGTGTGTGAAATCTGTCATTTTTCTTTTTTAACCAACATTCGTAGAATCATAGAATGGTTTGGGTTGGAAGGGACCTTAAAGATCGTTCATCTCCAACCCCCCTGCCATGGGCAGGGACACCTTCCACTAGATCAGGTTGCTCAGGGCCCCATCCAACCTGGCCTTGAACACTTCCAGGGATGGGACATCCACGACTTCTCTGAGCAACCTGTTCCAGTGCCTCACCACCCTCTAAGTGAAGAATTTCTTCCTTATATCTAACCTAAACCTACCCTTTTTTAGTTATCAACATTACCATAACTTAATAACTTGAAGGGCTATATAGCATTCTAACTACAAAAGGGATAGAAAGGACACATTAAGAGAGTTTATGAAGTTGCTGGGAAAAGGAATATAATGATAGCAGCAGGAAAAAAAAAAAAAAAAAAAAAACATATCACAGCTTCAAAACAGATGGAGTCCTCTAAGGAAGCTGTCTGAACATGGCCAGGGAACTATAAATTGCTTTTAGAAGATACGGCTTTTACTGCAGATGGCAGTTTCCCAGTCGTAAGGTGAAAGCCAGAACAGGGATATGTGCATGCAGAGAACTGTACTGAATGTGCCTAACATCTTGTGTTTGACATACATAGAAATTGAAACTGGAATATGAATTCAAAAGGCTAATGTACAAGTTCAGAACATGAATATGTCTTAGTGTTCAGAAATCTAGCAAGTTGCTTTCAGGCATAGAAAATTTTAACTAAATACAAAGGCAGAATGAAATTGTGGCACTAAAGCTGAAACAAGGCATTGCCTTTGAATGTCATTTTCAATCACTCTCATTTTGAATTAGGACAGAATCTCTTTCTTTCCATGTGTCAAGCTGGTGTCATTCCAGAGTCATGAGGTCAAAAAGCAGTGATTTCCTTCTGAGCCTGTTGCTCCATTTTATTTTATTACCCCATTTGACCTGGACCTGATTTCATTGAAAGAAATGAGAGTTTTGGCTTTGACTGGGACTCCTGCTGTAGGAAATGATCCTCAGACCCTAGAAAGCAAAACTCCCTGAAGTTACTCCGTTCCATGACTTTCAGGGCAGGACTCATCTCATCTAAGCAGTGTGCCTGAGTTAGCTGTCTAGGATTCTTGGAGTCAATGCAAATTTAAACAATACAGTTGTGAGGTACAGAAAGAGACTTATCTTAACCAAAAGAAGATTTCTATACTGTCAGAGAACTGCACACTTTTTTGACTTTCATTGTATTAGCTCCATTTCCAGTGGCTAAGAAGGAAGGCTAGGAACATACACTACTACACAGGAATTACAGGAGGTGATAAAAATAAAAGGTCTGTGTGCTTCTGCTTTCTCCAAATGGCAGTGTTATCAGTAATTGTACTGCAGGTAGGAAGCAAAACTTAAGTATATCTGCAGTTTATGATTCCTCTGTCTCCAAAATGTAATTTGTCAGCTAATGGGAAATACTAATATGACTTCAATCAAGAAGGCAAGTGGGAGGGTCTAGCTAAAACTTAAAACATCATTTTGTGGAATAATTACAGTTTTATGTTTTGTTTTGCTTTTAATATACGTTTAAATTTCTAAGGTGGCATTTCTTTCAAAAGGGAATAATATAAGGCCATTGAAGATGAAAGCTGTATTTTCACTACTAGTGTTTGTGTAGGGCAAAATGATAGTCATAGGAAGCATATTTAAAGACGTGTTAAACTGATGGCTGTGTAAGATAAAACTAAAATCAGAGGGAATGAAAGGATATTTGTAGAATATAGAAAGTAGAAATAGGGAGTAAGATGGAAAGGAAAAGTTAATGAGGTTATTTGGATAAGATTGGGGATGATTCTTGCAGTACAGAAAGAGGAGAAAGGAGTGTTTCGTCTTGCTTGGGTGAACTGTTGGAAAGCCCAACCTGTAAGAAGGCCAGGACAGGTAAGGGAGTAAGGGCTCTGAAGAGAAAGCATGTCTCTGAGAGGTCAAAGAATTACTTGCAAAAGTGGCACAAGAAACTTCTGAAATTTTACAATATAGATACTGTGGCATCTCAGACAAGTTTTCAGCAGTTTATTTCTGCATACCTCTCTCTCTCTCTCTCTCTCTCTCAGTACCTGCCTAATCTGTGACATCCATCTCAAAGTCCAGTAAATAATGTACTACTGTCCATTTTAAATTACAGGAGGTCTTGAGTGATTATGAGTAATTTGCTGCCCCCTATACATTAGTCAGTTGTTTAAATCCAGAAAGGCAAACTCTGACCTAACATTCTTGGGGATTCCTGTTAAATATTCAGTGGTATTCATTTTTAAACAACAACAGCAACTGAGAAATCAAGAAATGAAGCACCCTTACTCAGGAGTTTGGAAACTGAAAACCAGTTTAGCTTGTATTATCTGATTATCATTGGTAGGAATGATCTTCCCAGGTCAGGTACTTGGATGTATCTAGTAGGTTATATGAGTAGAGCAGCAATAAAAGGCCATGGCATAGCATATTTTGTGGGAGTAAAGTGTGTGATGTTACCAATTGTTAAATACATTTTCGCTTGTGTGCATGTAAAAGTCATTCTGTTACACACGAGCTGTGCAAATCATATATGCTTAGAACAAATAGTAAAGGAAGCATCTTGACTGGGTGTTGAATTTTAAGGGCCTTTCATAGACTAAAGTATGTCTTATGTTTACTTCCTGCTTCCCTACCACTCTTAATAGGATACAGGTTGTACGTGGACTTCCCTGCTCATATTCTTCCTGCATTCTGCCTGTATTTTTTTCATGATTTAGATGTGCTACACCTTGCAGTTACTGCGATGTGAGATGAATTTCTGGAAACTGTGTGCATGGTATGCTGAAAGTTGGAGTTTTGAAACCAGGTTTTAGTGGAATCTTACTAATTGCTCACAATTAAGTGATGGGTGTGGATAACTGTTGAAAAAAGAGTAGATTTCTTCAGAGAGAAAGAAAAAGAGCTCCATGACTGGATCCTTATGATTCAGTAACCTTTCTTATGTACAGTATCTGTCACAGAGTGGAGACAAGAATGGACAAAAGTCTTGAGCTGGAGGCACTGAGAATACAGGAATCCCTGCATCACCTAATAGGAATCTGAATTAGATGCCTACGTAAGAAGGGTAGTTTTCTTAAGATCCTTTCAGAATTGGTGAAAAGAGAGAGATACCTCCAGAATGCAAATTAAAGCAGAAGCATAATTTCTCATTACCTTGACTGACTGTGCAGGGGGCCCGTGGAGATTACTTTCTTAATTTAAGCATGTAAATTAGGTGCCTGAAGTTGGGTGGTATTGATGACCCTCTGTTACTCTCTGTTAAATTTGAGGGAATTCTAGTGTGAAGAATCCTAAAGGCAAAAAGCAGGTGAGTAAATTCAAATATGCAAGTCCATATTGTTCCAGATCATTTCATGCTCAGTTATACTCACACGAAGAAGTGTTTTAAAGTGAGATAATTCTACAAAATTTGCCTGAAGATGATCCAAGAAAAATGAGAAGCCAGCTCATAATGTCCATTACAGACTCTTTTCTAAATCTTTTGTCCTAAATGCGTAGTACCTTTCTACCCTGCTTTCTGTTCAAAGATTCCTAAGTTTATCCAGCCCCCAAGCACCAGTCATTCAAAGACAAATTAAAACAAGCAAAACCACCTGTTTTTTAGGTGCTTACAAAAGAAGCACTTTGTGTTCATTCTGCACCAGGCATTAGCAAATACGCAGGGTTTTTGCAAAGGAAAGCTGTCAAGGATATTGTGGTTGGTGCTGCACAGTGCACTACGCATGCAGAGCTGTGAAAAGAAAGTCGAAATGTTAAGTATTAGTTCATGGTCATAAGAAGTCCGTAAAAGAAAAAAAAAAAAAAAAAAAAAAGCAAAGTGCTCTTCACACTGAAAAAGACCTAGTCACACTGAAAATTATCATAATTGCCAGTAAGACCCTGTAATGTTGAATTTTCCAGATATGCTTAGGTGGTAGTTTTTGGATGTTTCAAAACTGTTTTATAGTTGAATTTTGTGATTGACTGCTTTTTACAGTCAATTTAACCTCTTCAGCACTGAACAATCTATAGAGCTTTCCCTTGCAATGTGTTCTTTTGCGTTTCTCAACAATGCTAACAGAAACATTATTTCACAAAAAAATTTTTTAAAAAAAAAACAAAAACAAAGGTTATACCTCACTTCAAAACTGTTGAAGGTACTAGTGTGGTAAAGTTGCTAGTTATATTTAGGCAGCAAAGTGTGTCCTAAGCCCTTCAGATACGCTAAGGATGAAAGGCTGGTCCTAATGGTCTCTCTCCTTTTTTTTCTTTTAAAGGAGCTGATGTGTCTCTTGTTTATGGGTTTATGGACATTTTTATTGCAGCAGAGAATTTCTCCACCCAAATTTACAGGGCAGATGTAAATGCTCAGCAGCTGGGATTCTTGCAGCAATATGGAGAAAGTCTTTCTTAACATTTCCATCTTTATAGCAGCAGTTGCAAAATGGTGACTTTGATTGCTTAAATAATACATGAATTCACATTTTTTGTTGTATGTTTTTTTGTTTTTGTTTTGTTTTGTTTTAAATATGGTGAGTAATATTAGTTATCTCAGTTACTTGTTACCTTTCTTTTCTAAAGCTGACAGTGGAAAACCAGCAAACTGGTGTGCAAGTTGCTTGTTGCCTCTGTCAAGTGTGAGGACTGATTAGGTGGAATAAAGTTACTTCAGCAACTAGATCAATTAGGTGCATAGACAATGTCTATGTAATAAGTAAATACACTGGTTTATAAAGTAACAGCAATTTAAAAAATGTGAT
>VXAL01004941.1:279204-342133 GCA_013399475.1 Chauna torquata
GGAGAACCTATTATATGGATTTATACTGTGCTGTTATATATGCCTATCATAATATATGTTCATCTTTTGCCCAGAACCACTCTATTGTCAGAAACGTAGTGTGAGCTCCAGAAACTGAGCTTTCTGACATCTGGCTTTTTCTAGTCATGCATCTTCACAACAAATCAGCCATTAGAATTAATGCTGATGATGTTTTAATCTAAATAAAATCATTTTTATAACTACATAAGCCATGGCCTATTAAAAAAATAAAAGATAATAACACTGATCATGAGCTGAATGAAATTTCCTTTCTATTGAGAAAGGAGCTGGATTAAAACAGTGTCCCTTTTTCAGCCACACTCAGATGTGATTTCCTTGTTTAAGAACAGTGGAACAAACATGGAAGATGCTTAACAGCTCAGAAGAGGTTGAATGTATAATTGTGAAACAGAACAGGAGACATGGCATGCGTGATCTTGCTTCCACACAAGTCGAGGTTTGCTCATGTAGCTCCCATGTTCCAAGTCCTTTCTCCAGGTTTTCCATTAAATTCTCAGTTGTAGTCCAAAATGCTTACATAGGTATTTACTGTAAGATGAGTGCCTGCTTAATTGTCAGGTGTGTTAAGCTTTAATATATGTTTGCTAAATAGCACTACCAATCAGGAGAGATGGTCATTACTATACTGAGGAAATGGGATACTTATGCACCAGTGTTTAAAGCTCTGCAAAATTCAGATGTTATTTTTCAGTGAAATGTGTAGAGAAAGGAAACATTAATACAAAATCATGCTGACTATTTTTACTGAAACTCACGTGAGGATTTGACTTCATTTTTTTTCCAGTGTTTCCCTGAGGTTGGTTGTTTATTTGCTTGGAGTTTTCTGCTTTCTTAGTATTTGGAACAAATAAAAACAAAACAAACAAACAAAAACAAACATGTAGGATTATTTTTAAGAAATGCATATGCATCTCTTCTTGAGCCTTAGCATGAACTTGAGTTTTTTGAATTTTTTTTTATCCTTTGGAAGTATTCTGTAAAGCTATGCTAAAATTGTAAACTATTTTTGTCAAGTTGTCAAACAAAATGAATAAGCAAAGCCTACGTACACTTAGACCTGTAGGAATTTAGAAGATGTTCAGAATGACAACGTAGTCACTTCTGCAGTAAAATTACACTTTGCTGGCCAAATGGCTGATGAAGAAACCTGTTAAGGTCACTAGAAATACAGTGCTTGAGGCTGACATTATTGGGCAAGGTTCTAGGTCCTTTGTGATCTGTGAGGCCAGATTAAATATTAATTTGACTTACTTGGAAATTACTTTCATTTATTTCTGTAAAATTTGAATTAAATCCAAAGGATTGTCTTAGTGATGCATATGACTACAGCCAGTTAACACAGGCCTACTTCTGAAAATTCGACTGATTATACTGAGGGAGGGCACAGATGTGAAAATAGTTGTATTTAGCCCTACAGCTAGATCTTGAGCTAGTAATGTTTTATAGAGAGAAAAATTAATAATTTACTCTTAAAATATTTAATATATATTCTTTTGCAGAGACCATTCCTGCTCCTGTTTCAGTCTTAATCATTTTTTCAAAATCCCATTTAATTTCATGTTAACAAACTTCTTAAATAAAAGGCTTCCTAGTCACATTTCTTGCATTGATATTTCTGATTATAAAAAGTAGCTGCCTATTTTTGACAAAAGTAGAACTTAACTAATCCAGTAATTTTATTTTCTTAGTAAATATCAACCAATAATCTACCACTTAATTGTAGTTTATAAAACTGAAAAACAAATGGCTTTGTAAATATAATGATACAGAAACAAACACTTGCTATCAAAGCATCAGTTTCTGCTTTCTCCTTATAAAATGTTCCTTGACTTAAATCAGGTACTAATTAATTTTATTTTAAAAGTAAAACCAGAATAATAATTTTTAAGTATTTAATCTTCCCATCCGCTCTACTAGGAGGTATCTTGCTAGATTTAGTGACATAAGGGTCAAAAGATAAACTGTAACCAATACCTCTGTTTATTTTTTTGACAGTGTTAAATTAGCAACCCCTCAGACCTCTTGCAGAGAAGTACAACCTGAGTAATTGAACATGTCACTGGGGAGTATGCTTGGTTAAGCTGATTCCTATTATGTTGACTTGTCAGGGACCAATAATTAAAGCTGAAGAGGGATGCTCATTAGTGTCTACAAAATGATTCAAAGAGTAAAAAGGAAGAGTCCTTCAGGCACACCTGCTGCAAACTGACACTGCATGGTGGGGTGAAGCCAACCGACCAGCTTGTTTATCTGATGTGTTAGTGGTACAGCTATAACAATGAGTAACTAAATTAAGAGTTGGAAGTACGTGCCCTTTGAATCAAACTACAAAACTGTATTCGACTTACACCTTTTAAGGCTTTTGCCTTATACTATAGTGTCTCTGCAGAATTGAATTTTTAGCATTTAATTTGTGTAAGATGTGCAGCAGTATCTGTTCAAATGGTTTTCTCCTCAATTCCTGAGTAATCATTGCAGTCATTTCAGCTGGAAGCATCATAATATTAGTAATCTCTCTGTTTCTTTGAACTCTCATGGGTCTGCTTGGATAACCTCTAGGAGTTATAGAGCTTTTGATGATAAATGCCATTATTAACATACATTTTTCACACTCTCTCTTTAAAATATGAGTGGGTTTTTTTTTTTTTTTAATTCCCATTACCTATGCTATTGACTGTAATACATTAGTTTCTGTGAAAAACCAAACAGGAAAATGCTCAGAATGGGGCTTACTTGAAATGGTAGTGCTTATCAGACCAGGGAAACAGTATTTGCATCGTGATGCTCTGTTATTACTTAAAAGTAATAACCTCAAATTTATATGGAGTTGGGAGCTTTTGGGGGCTTGAGGTCTGATGCTGTTGCAGACTTTCTTCTTCCACAATATGAACAATATGAGAAACTCAGTTTTCATTGGCACTCAGAGTAATAAAACAAACCCACACAACTTCAAAATGTAGAAAAAAGCACTTTAACAAAGACAAACCCTGTGAAACTGGTTATGAAAGCTCAATGTATAACGGAAAACTGAGGATGTGGCAAGTTTCTTGATGAATAATTTGTTTTTGTTCTTTCAGGTTATCTGTAAATGATTTGTATCACACATTTTAACATAAGTTGTTTTGATAAATTCAGCTATTCAGCTAGAAACCCATGTGTTGGGTGATCCCCTCTACTTATGCCCTATGTTTTCCTGTTGGATCAAGGCAGCACTGCCCTGCTCTGGAAGACTCCTGCTCACTGTAGCTATCCTCAAAATCTTAATGCTGCAACATTGTATTAGGGAAGGCTGACGCAGAATGGTGTCCTACAGAGTCAGGTGATAACCGTGTGACAAACTTCAGTCATTAAAATTGTTAGTTCGCCTGGACTCCCGTATCTCCTTTGTAGTGGCTTACAGCACAGCACAGCCCCAGAAATCCACTAGTAGCAGCTCACTTCCTCATGGAAAGTTTTTACAGATCACAGATGTTGGGGGATAACAGAGAAGTATTTGAAAAGACAGGTACTTCTATCAAAAAGCTTCTTCTTATATGTGTCCTAGAGACTTATGGAAGTTAGGAGGACTTTGTTCCTGCAGTTTGTCACTTCTGAGAGCCCTTCGATTTGAGGCTGAGGTCTACTGAGGTGTGGAAAAGTCTGTGTGGGAAATACAGTTTTCTTGCCTCTGGGAACCATTTCCCTGTAATGGATCCTTCCTATAATCTTTTTTTTTTTCCCTTCAGGAAAAATTGATATGGTTTAATTTGGATATCCAAACACACTGAAAAACTCCTGAGGAACTAAGTCATGGGCTGAAAAGCTATTTTACTGGAGTTTTTCAGAGTCTGCTGCCATCATATGCAATAGTGCCTTGGTAACTGTTAAACCATAAATTAAAAGTCTAAAACTGGGGAGAAATATTCTTTGAAAATGCTCATTAAGTAAAGAGGAAAACATGCAGAAATCCTGAGCTTTGCCGTTTGTAAGCTGCAGGGTCTGCTGGAAGGAAGAAAATGTATGTTCTTCCTTTTTGCATGTTCCTTGTCATCTCTGTCTGAGCTATAAATTGGAGTACCATTGAATCGATTTTTAATAATCTTATTAATCAGCATAGTCTGTATTAATATAGCACTTCAGTAGTTCAGTGCCACTTGTCAGTAATTTGGCAGACTGAATTTTGCATCAGCAACAAAAAAGTTGTGATCTCTAATAAAAATGGAGATGAACAATCAAGTAATCAGCTTTCAAAGGTAATTTAAAAGGATCAGACTCCTAAATGTAAATATCGTTACGACATCTACAGTCATTTCTGACTTGAGATCTGTGATCTCTGATCTTCACTGAGAAGCCTGTGACTTTTGGACGTGGATACCACATTTTGTTTCAGATTCCCCATTTTGTTGCTAATAAGATAAGCTGTCTTGGGAAATGAATCATTACTTCTGGGTTGCTCATTTGGCAGTTCAGTGCAGAACAGTGCAGTGAGCTGCTCCCATTGTCAACACAATGAAAAACCATATTTATTTGTTCGCAAAGACTTCATGGTAGCTTACTTGCAGAACTGTGTTTTATGTTAAGCATGTAAGCCAGAGTGTCCGTGTGAGAATAAAGATATTCCTTAAGTAGTGTTTTTCAAACTGGTTTAGTGAAGCATATGCTAATGAAAAATTTGTAAGTAATCCTTAGGCTTGAATCTAGGCTTGAAAAACTCTTGTGATTAAATTTGCCATGGGTCAGTATATGGCCAGCAGCATTCTGTTGTAAAGTGGTGGGAGTACCTATGAAATCTGGTATGTATGGCCAAGGAAAAAAATGTAACAGCAGTCCAGCATCTGAGAAGGGCCACTAGCACTGGCTCTGTGATGCAAAAGTCTAGCAGCAACTTAGCCAAATCTGTTAACTCAAATACGCGCAAAGAAAATCTGAAAGGAGGTGTCTTAAATTTTTCTTAAAGCTGGGTGAAGGATAAGCATAAAAGGATTTTCTTCATTCTTATTCTCTCATGAAAATGATAACGTATCTATTCGGAGGGCTTTCAAAGTCACAGCACAGCTGTGGCTGTCTAAAACCAAAACCTTTGGGAATTCACAAATGGTTTTGTTCCATTCGGGAGTAAAAGCTAAAGATTTGCCTTTATTTATTTATTGTGAAAAACAACTCTCTGGATAACTGAAGTACTTGAACATTCATCTGGATTGTAGGAGTCACAGAGTGGCAAGAGCAAGGATCCAAACCTCAGTCACCTGCAGCTGAAGACATCTCCCTCAGTGCTGAGCTCTCTGGCCCTCTCGCAGTAGAAGCTACATCCTGACCCTAAAGAATGTAGCCCTGTAGCTGATGCATTCTGAGTTTTAATTACTATGAATCAGCATTTTCTGATTACAGACTTTATTTTGGAAAATTCCTGTCTTCATCAGTTTTTAATAGTCCAGTGAAAGGAAGAGATGGTCAGAAAGGGAATGTTGGTTAAGCTACCCAAAGACGGATCATAACTCCCCATGCACTGGAACTGAAGAAAGTCCAAGTCTCCTGCCTTCCTGGCTCATCCAGCATTGACAGGGATGTGGCACATGTGGTGGAAATTCACATTTCTGCATTAGCGCAGATGCATTCATCCCGGTGATCATAGCAAAATACAAGATATTGTCTTTGATCATTGCTGTATAAGGAGATAGACATTTTGTGTCTTTGGGAGAAAAGGATAAATATTTTGACTTTACATGTTAGAGGATGAGTTTTACATGTACGTGGAGAAAGAAACTTGAAGTGGTCTGAATTATATTGCTCTTTTAAAGCCAAATAAAACAGTGGTAGGTATCTGAATGAGTTTTTAACAATATAAATTAAGAGACATAAAGGATTGAATTGAAAGAATTGAGATATTATGGAGGAAGAGTTGAAAGCAGCTAAGCAGTGCCTCAATATGGATGGCAAGATACAGAGAGTCCTACCAGCTGACTTCCCAGCACAGCACTGGGTGGCAGGAAGAATAGGGGGCACTGCCAGCGGTGATGGAACGAAGCAGATGGGGCTGGGAGATGGGGCTGATGCAGGCCCGCTGAAGTTAATGGAATCAAATTGATTTGTATCAGCTAATGAGCTAGACCAGTTATTCTAAATTTAAACAAAGGACTAGAAGAGGGAAATATGAAAGAGAAACAAATAGCTTATGGGATACATTCAGAGTAGAAGATTATAAGTAGGTAGGTAGATTTTTCAGGATGGGATGAATGAATATGAGTTGCATCTGAAGCAGAGTTTTTCATTCATTAGCCTGTTCTATCCTACTGCATTCCTAGTGCACAAAGCAATCACAATGGTGCGGATTAAGGTCACTGACCTTAATTTAGGTTAAGTCTGAAAAAAATCTTGAACATGTGTTCCTAGGGCAGAGTTTACTTGCCTGAAAAATTTCCTTGTTAATGGATTTTGGGGGGGGGATGATGATCATAACTTAAGAACTGCCGCTTTTTAAATATTTGCCTTTTCTGCCTTGTCTACAGAGGAGCAACATTAGCTTTTGCAGTTGCTTTGTTTATCAGTCGTGTCTCACAGTCTGCCCTAGAGACTATAACAAGCCTGGGTAGAGATACTATCCTTGTTCTTTTCTCTACAGTAACTGCTCAGTCCATTTACAGATAATAGGCCATGCCCAGCATGACCAATAAAAAAGGAATACGACATTTATCTTGCTGGCTTTCTCTGATAGCATTTAGGACCATGCTCTCTGCTTGATCCATGGGCTCTACTCCATAAGCAGTCTAAGGGGAGTAAAACATTCAACAACACCTTGGTAACACAAAGATCCATTGTCATTTGTGCTCTGCGGTCTAAGCCTTTTTCTAAAAACTGTTTCCAGTTGTCTTACTTAACACTGTAAAAATAATCCAGCTTTCTCTGTAGCCCTTTTAGAGTAGAAAATGACTGTAATGGAAATAAATTGAAATGCAATTAGCCTTCTCTACAATATGGCCTTGTGAGTTTGATCACAAATGGATTGAAATCCAAACACAGACCTGGCTCTGTTCCATTGCATCGTGTTTTGTTAGCTAGAGAGCTACGAACGTTTCTAATAATAAATAAATTAATAAATAAATAAAATGAAGGGACAAGCAGGAAGGAGCCAAGAATTATTCAGTGAGGCAAATGTCTTAGAGGAACAGAAATTTAGAGTGTTATCTGCTTATCTTAGCAAGGAAACTGAAAGTTGAATTGATTAATGGCATTAAAGTGTCTTCACAGGAAGAAAATATTGGGTATTAATAGCCACCACCCTCCGCTGCTGGTTCTGAAAGTAAAGAAAAAACCCAATAGTGTTGAAAGTCAAAATTAAATACATTCAAACAAGAAGTAGAGGATATGTTTCAGTAGTGATGACTGGTGCTCATTGAAAAAAGCACTGTTGGAGTGGGAAGGTGGGTGTCCATTTTTTGATACTTGAGATCACGACTGAATGCCTTTCTGCAAGAGTTCTGACAAATACAAGGTATTGGACTCACTACAGAGATAATTGCCTGAAACATAATCCCTCACTTTATACAGCAATCTAGACTAAACGATCTGATATTTTCAGGGCTTTAAGTTTATGGAGTTAAGCCTATTCTGTCCTCTGGCCCAGTTTTGTGGATATCAGAATCAGGACAAATCAGATTTATGCTTACCTGCAACAGAACTGAATCTGGCCCTCCGAGTTCAGATTACTATGCATACTGTACACAATATTACACTTGTTTGTAGGAAATAAATCTCAAAAGTTCATATACATATAAACAAAAGACTTTAATTGAAACCATCATTGAATGCCCAAGATTATAAACAAAAGATACACTCTGTTGGTTTTGCATAAAATGAATTGTAAGGTAAGAGGAATAATTGTTTTCTGTTATATCACTGCTAATGAAGAACCTGTTGTTTTGTATTTTTAAACAGTGACTTTAGATCAGAAACACACAAGCTAGATCTTAATGGGAAAGGAATCTGATTTTGAGTTTGGATAACACTTTTTTAGGAATGTTTTAATTTTTTTTTATTTTATTTTTTTCTAGTAGTGATGAGACTGCACTAGGTACTGTACAGCCGTAAAAGAAAGCTGGGTCCTGCCCATTTAGTATTTGATTTACTTCAGTTTTATTGCCCATTGTTGGCATTATATCAAACATTTCCTTGGTAGGCCCCAGCACTTATATGAAGCCGTGCCAAAGTTATTCTGTATGTAATCCAGAAAGCCTTTTTCTGCTGCAGGGAAATCACTGAGTTAAGGGAATGATTATTCCATTGTGTTCTGTTGTTGTTAGTTTTTCTTCAACAGATCTGAATTACCCTATCTTAGCTTTATTAATATTGTTGTCTGTTGTACTTCATAATCAGAGCAGCACAGCAAACAGTTCATTCAGCCTTCAGGAAAATTTCAAACGCAGCATGTAAATAGATACGGGTGATAAAAAGGGAAAGAGAAGAGAGTTGTACTGAGGAAGGGTGGGAGAAATGGGAGATCAAAAATAAAGTAAATAGGTGAAGAAGGTTGTAGACAAGAGTCAGCAAGGAGAGTAAAATGATAAGAGAAGTTAGAAGGAAGGAACCAAATAGTTACAACACATTCAGACTAGACCCATGAAAGACCAAATTGTGATCTGCCAAGAGAGGAGAGAGGAAGACAGAAAGGAGAAAAAGTGAAGCAAACAGCAAAGTGAATTGTTGAATACATTAAATGTACAAGCTTATATATAACTGAAAGATAACTTGAAAAAGAGTTATAAATGCAAAGCGCACTTATACTGCACATTGCAATAGATTTATTTTGGAGATGGTTTTGGAATATATACCAACACGTGTTTTCTTCACCTTTCTCTGGATTTAGTTTTGTTGTTGTTTATTTGTTTGTTTGTGTTGCACTGGAGGATCAAATTAGTCTTCAGATCAATAGATACACCTTTTACAGGGAAATATACCTTCTCAATATGCCAATATTTCAGAAATAAAGCTCATAAAATCACATTCCGCAAGATGGCCAAGTGGGAACTACCAGAAGCATAGTTGGTCCTGTTCCGTGAATGAACCTGTAAGGTCCTTACAGACTTTTATGAGACTTTTGGTCTGTTGCTGGAGGAACTGAGTACATAATTGAAAAAAAGAAAGTCATGATTTTTATTTTCATGCTGAAAATATTACTGACGATGGAAAACAATGTAAAAGGAAAATTCACTATTGTTTTCTTGAGTACAGGTGACAATAGGTGATATAGTAGTAGCTCTGCTGAAGTCTATGAAGCCGTTATCTCCAGAGGATGAAAAATTTAGTCTGAGACTGTGTTGGTGAAATTGGCCACGCATCTAGATCTAGTTTGTTTATGAGACTTAGATTTGTAACAAACAGCTAAAAAATTTAATATTGTGATTTAGAGAATGAGTTCCTAAAGCATGATAGATGTTGGAGTAGTTACCTGAAGAAAAAGAAAAAGAGGAAGAGAAAGAGCATGTGTTTTCCTCACAATGAAATTGAATTAGATTGCTTGAAAAATCAGAAATATACCTAGTTACAGAAACAGCACAAATCTAACATTATTTCTGACTCTGATCTATGAAAGGAGTGATTTTCAGGTCAGGTAGCAAAGCCGCTGTCCTTCACGAGTCTGAATGCCAAGTTCCCCTTGACTATCTCACTGCTTCAAAGTAAATATGGAAGACGTTGCAGAAGACAGAATTTGGACCAGTAAATAAGTTGTCCTGCTGATTTCAATGGATAATAATGAATTTTATAGCCCTGAGATAATAATACTGCTATTCATCTGCTACATTAGTGTATTTGAAAAACTACATTTCCAGGTGGTATGCACTGAAATTATTGCAAGCCTAATTTTAGGATTAAGAGCTCCACCCTCTTTCCGTCACCTCAGGGAGTTGCAATTCACATTTTCTTGCACTCACTCTGCCTTTAGCATTTTCAAAAGATGTGAAGAAGATTTTCTGCTACACAAAACTCCTTCACTGCAGAGAATAAAAGCATTGCAATTAATGACTGGCAAATGTGATGGTCTTTGGCTCGGTTTGGAGCAGTACCCCAAAGTTGAGATGCTTTGCTAAGCTACCCAAAGCTCTCTTGAGTTTGCAGAATGTGCCAGAAATAACCACAAGAACAAGCTTTCCTACAATGTATCAGAGCTGCTCCTTTTGACCACAAGTTAGAACCAGGAATTAGAGAGAGAGACAGGGACATAATAGGAACCAACCTTTAAAATATCTGCTGCTTTCTGAACCTCAACTAAAAGTTCATTTTAGGTTTAGTTCTAGTTTTGGTTGAAATTTAAGTTGACTTTTTTAATCCAAAAGACTTTGATGACCATAGAGTATAACTGAATTAAACTCCAGGTCAAATTACTTGGTGTCATTTACTGTGCATGTGTTTTTGATGGATTTTACTTAGTAAAGCACTGTTATGTCCTTTTTCTAACATCAGCTAATCCACACAGCATCCCCGTGAGGCTGATAAGTAATATCCTCACTTTACAGTCAGAGATAGAAAGGTCGTGTGATTTGCCAGAGTATGCAGAATATATTCAGTATCAGAACTAGCAGTAATACTTCAGAGTTCCCAGTTACTAATCCTACTCTCGAAAATGTATAGGATATTCATTGTGTACTTAATCTGCACTTTGATTCAATAAAACTTTTTTCCTATGTGTAAATCTCCTCTGTTTCTATTCCAGGGTTGCATATGACAGATTCACAAGTTTTTCCTACTCTAAGCTGCGTATAAATATAAATCAATGATCAAATATAGGTTAAAAAAAAAAAAAAACTTCTTTCAAAAGAAATATCGAAGTCATGGGAAATTTGCTTTGGAGTAAAATGACTCTGGGTTTACATAGGCTGATGAATTACTACAAGTTGTTTATCATATTGCCAGCTGATACCCCTGTTTTCCAGTACCTTGGTATCCCCCTTTGTGTCTTCCCCTAAAGACACTGAAAAATAACATCTTTCTCTAAATAGCATGCATACCATTTTCCGTACAGTAGTTCATTTTCATCCTATCCTTGAAACAGAAACAAAGTGCTTTTCTCCAACTTTTAGCAATAATGTTAATTTTTGAATCATTTTCTGTTTTCTTTAAAAAAAAAAAAAAGAAGCACCCAAAAACTTGATATTTGGATATGTTTGGCAGTCTGACTTATGATATCACCCAGAAACAGGAATAATGGAACCCAGCAGGTTCTCAGGCAAGTAGACTCAATTTTGCTCTTAGGCCTTATAAAGGGTACCCCTGTACATGAGGTAGCTCTGACAAAGATATAAACAGTTTCTGGTTTTCCTAGTAGTTACTGTGTATGAATATAATTACATGTTGTAATGACTGTTTAACTTGTGGTGGAATGAGCAATCTGCTCTCCTAGTGTTTTCCATGACACTGGACCCACCTGAAGACACTCCCATCCCAACCACTCACTCCTCCTTCCATGCCACATCCCTGCCTGTCCTCCACTGTGGTTTTTGAGGCTTTGTTATGAATTGGATGCCTGAAATGATCTGGGTGAAAAATAAAGCTCCCCATAATCTGTCTGCTCCTTTCTGCCTCCCAGCAGCAACCCTTTGACTATTTTGAAGTCAGTTATGGCATAGCCCCAACAACCGGTGGATCATTGCTGGGGGACAGCAGACTACGGAGTGTAGGGAACAGGACAGGGAGAGGTTTATATGGCAAGGAGTGAAGGTGAGCTTTCTGAGCTATTTTTATCTACCACAGGAAAAAAGTGAAGTATGCCTGGAGCTTCAGGATGTATTTCAAAGTGATTCAAATTCGGCTTGAACTTTTACAGTTTTGAGGTAGGGTACCCCACAGATTTTCCCTTGCAGCTTTAATTCAGCTTGAACTTTTACAGTTTTGAGGTAGGGTACCCCACAGATTTTCCCTTGCAGCTTTAATTCAGCTTGAACTTTTACAGTTTTGAGGTAGGGTACCCCACAGATTTTCCCTTGCAGCTTTAAGTCTTACCAGCCCTGATTGCAGCACAACTCAAGACAGTAAAATCTTTCCAGTAACAAAATCCTACAAAGATAAACCTTGACCTGTAGAGCAGTATGTGCAGATGTTAGCTGCAAGCAAGTGGCTACAGCCACTGACTTCTTGTGGTTAAAGTTAGGTATGCATTTAGGTACTTAACTGATTTTTTGGCTCTATGACTTTTTGCTTTTTTCCAGAAACTCAGTGTGACTTTTGTTCTTTTGGAGCGATATTTTAAATACTAAGAATATTTCCTACCACTAGCATTTGTGGCAAGTCTAATTTTAGGCCTTGACCACTTAACTACTGTCTTAATGGCTTTCCTTTTAATAGAATGTAGAAACAGCATGGGCTTTGTTTACTGCATCATCAAAGCACCCCACCTTTCGACAGAAACAGTGGCTAGTGTGCAATAGGCCAAATGCATCCCTCTGATAGTCCATCTGCTGAATTTCACAGCAAGGAGGAATTTCATCAACTACAGGTAAACAATGCTTTAAGAAAAGAAACCTTTTCTTTTTTCCTAATGCTGGCCTGATCAATAGACCTTTGAAGTAAATGAAAAAAAATTCCATTGCTTTTAATAGATATGATGTCAGGCCCTAACCAAATGTGCTCCTTTTGCTGGTAATACCTTGATTTTTTGCATTGTGCCAAAAAAATAAATTACCATCCAACTAGCTAGTGTAGAGTCAAAATATTGTAAATTATGGAATACAGCTTGGTTACAGAAACAAGTGGCATTCCAGTTAGGGATCAGGAATTTCATTTTATTTAATAATGGCTGCCTCTTTTAAAAATCACAAATAATGATAGTGATTAGTTAACAGTAGCAAATAAAACGTGCATTTAAAATTAACCTGACAGGGCATTTTTTTGTCATCCTGACTGATGTGTACAGTCCATTCTTTTAAAAATTCAAGGAAGCTTATTTGAATTGTAAATTGGCAACACATTCATGCTGAAGTCTCATTGTGCGATAGTGTGACAAATTACAAATGGAATATTGGCCGGGCTTCCATTTCTTACATTTCTTTTCTAGTTTCTGCTGCTATTATCATTAATCTGTTTTACAGAAGCTCTATAGCGGATGGTTCTGGACATGGAAAGTACATTAAGTTTCATTGTTGGCTATAGCAGGACTCTGTGTGGCTTCGGTGACCTGTGACTTCTCCCATTGGTTGTAATTCAGTACAGTTGCTACTAGTTTTGTGTCCTGCTGTGTGTGGACTTAAGAGATTCTGGCATAGTTTATGCCTGACAGCTCATCAGCTCATTTCATAAGTATTGGATTACAGAGCTTTTGCTAAATTGTGTTAAGAATATCTTAAAAAATGGTGCTGGAATGTGGTCATGTAAAAAAAACCAAAAAGGTATACAAGTAAAACTTAAAGATCCTGTTATAAGAAGTGGAGTGAATTCTCCTTTTAAAGCACTGGGTGAGCTTGCAAAAATGTTGGAGATGATTAACCGTAGTGATTTAATGTGCTAAAAGGCATTGTTTAACTCCTTTGCAATTTCAGATTTAATGTTTATCCAATGGGAAAGAAATGGCAAGTTACTCTAGCATACCAATGTTTCCTGCAAACACGCAGGCACAACAGTGAGGGTGTCACCCGCTTGTGTTGATTGTGCTGGTGCAGGGGTCAGGCAACAGGGAATGGCACTCAAGGTGCAATTTAAGGAGGGACTCGGAGGGTATGTGATGGGATAGGAAGCGAGATTGACTGAAAGAAGAAGGCAATTTTGAAAGAATAATAAAAGAGACTAAACTGATTACAGATAGCAGCTCTTTCTGCTGTCTCCTCCTGCCCTGCATATTGGTTTATTCTACTTCTGTCCTCTTAAGGATGATCTCCTGCTATCAGACACTTATTACTGGAGCTTAAATTGACAAATATATGCCAACTCACTGCAGTTTTGCAATATGCTCTGTGAATCATGAAGGAAATAAGCTTCTGGCTGTTTCTGGCTTAAATTTCTTTTGCTGTATGTGCTTCTTTTGGTGTCTCTGTTTTTTTTTTTTATGTTTCTCTTGCATTTTGCAAGGTGGTCAACCCCAATATTCTGCACCTTTGTTTGCATATTATGTCAGGCTTCTGGTTTGGGATTTGTGGACTATTACATTAATGCTGTAGTTTTGCATTTAAGCAAAGATGCTTTTTTTTTGTCTTTTGGTATAACATTATGTTCAATGAAAATTACCATGGCCTTTGAGGCCTGCTAATTTATACAAGCTGAGGATCTGGCCTAGCATGACCCAACATAGCATAATTTGCAGACAATCAATGCTTAATAATTATTTTCCTTTGACTAGGCTGTCTCTTGAAATTTCAGCAGGTTTGCTTGTCACTGTTCCAAGGTTCTCTACCGTTTTGGTTTTCTTTCCTACCAAGCTTATTGAACAAAGACAAGGAAGTATCTAATAGATTAAAGTGAAGCCTAGTAACACGGTTCAGCAGACTAATACTTTAATCTGTGAGACCCTAAGATCAAGTGGACTCAATTTCAAGTCCTGCCACTATTAATTTAACCGTTAGGAATGTTGCAGGTACTGAGAATCTGCAGGTGTTTGTTGTTGGGGAAACAACTTGTACCTTCGCCCTACCGTAATGTAGTCTTTAATGCAAAAGGACACCTTCCTGATTTTTAAGGCATGTCCACTAAAACAATACTGCCTGAGTGGATCACGAGGTTGATCTTTTCTAGTGTTTTAGGAGATGTAATTTCGCAGCCAGAGTGAGGATGATGATACAGTTCAGTACAACGAGTTTATAATTTTGATATTTGCAATGGGATGCACTTGTGTGTATGGCATTCACTAAATGTTCGCTTTCAGAGAGTCTATTGGCGCACCTTTTAAATGAACTTACGTCAGAATTGCTGAAGAACTAACTGACTGATCAGATCCGCAGCATGCCAGATGGTCGAAAAGCAGATTCATAAAAGGTTACAGATAGACATATAGTGGGTTAAAACTGGCAACATAAACCTAAGAAATACGATTGTGGTTATAAGGTACTTCCACGAGTTCCTTTGAATTTGTGCTTGTTATACCGTATTGTTAGCTCATTTAAATAACTTTTTGTCTTGTTAGTGACAGAAGTGTGTGAATATGTAAGCACGAGCACATGTGTAGTGTATGTATTTAAAAAAAACCATACATTTAAATGTCATGGGCTTGAATCTGTTGCTTTTCTGTGTCATGTCTATGTTAACATATGAACACTGCTGTGTCTTTTGCATGTATGTAGCATGCGTGCACAGTGAGATAATTGCATGAAGTCTGTACATTAGCTTTTGATAGATTTTTTTTCTGAGGCCTTTCCAAGGCTTCTCAAGTAATTATCTGGCTATTCACAATTCATGTTCATGAGCAGATGCAATAATACTTATCTGTTTAATAATATACAACATTATTTCCCTTGGGGAAAAAAAGATATATTTGAAATACTTTGAAAAGAAATAAACAACAAGGCTTGTAATTAAGTGTTGCTATTTTAAGTGGAGTTGGTTTCAACCATCAGCAGTCTGTCCTCCTCATCCTTTAGGAGGCTGCTGCACATGATGAAAAGTTTAACTTGTCAAGTATAAATTTAGATGTAGAGTCCGGAATATCAAACTCCATGAGTGATAATTATCAGCACCTGGAAATAATTTGTACCAGAGAGTTAAGAAATGAGTTTTCCCTTTCTGCAGATAGGGAGTTTTTAACCTCCCAATCACTGGAATGCTCCCTGGAGCTTACAGCGACATGGCTTGTGGTTCATTCCCACTAGTAAACATGGCACCAAGCAATTAGATTGTCATTAGAAGATGAACGTTAGCTTTGTAAAATAGGATTAAGAATAAGCTGAGAACAAATGATCAGCTAATGTATGCAGTTTGTAAGTAACACTGTACACGCAGGCTCCAGTGCAGAGCCCATTGAAGGCGAAGGAATGTGTTCCACAGGTTTTCAATAGCCGCTGGCTCAGGCACACATTCCGGTTTTCCTTTAATTTTACAGCAGTTTTTCTCGAGAACCAGGGAGACTTTATAATTGGATAAAAGTTGCTCCTCCTCCAAAGTTCAAAATAGTAGGATGTTGTGTTGGAAAGCCTACAAAGACAAGAATTAATTTATTCTTCTGACCCGTAGGCAGACTGCCCCCAAAACACACTCTTCCAAGATCACTCTTCTGGTTCCTTCTTATCTATGTGCAGATATCATCTAAACAATTTCTCCAGTATCTACAAGGCTGCATCATTATTACCTAGTTAAATATAATTTTTCCCTACTGTTTTAAGGTTAGTGTAGGCAAGACAAGGCATTACCAGAACAGAGTATGCATGTACATTTTCTTGGTGAGGCCAGCAACATCGCAACATATACAGACAAGCAATAGTCTGTTGAAAGATGTTTGATTTTCAAATAGCAGAAAACAGAGTTAGCATCTGTAGTACTGGGAAGTGGGGCAAAAATGTAATAAAGATTCACGTATACATAGTACATGTAAGTTAAATATTTAGTAGATACTGTATTATTACATAATTTCTATAAATTTCTATAGAGTGCAAGAAGTAATGTTAATATTTGTTAATTATTTAATAACAGCGTATAAACTATTTATGGAGGGAGCTTAGTGTGATCAACAAAAAAGGTTCCATGACAAGATAGAATTTTTAGGCAAAAATTTTTATATATATTTCATATATATATATAAATATTTCATATATATATGAATATATATATGAAAATGGAAGTAAGTAGCAAGAGAAACGAAGAATTGAAAATAAAATATGATCTATCTCTAGGAGAGTGCTTGTTGGTGCTTGGTTGAAGGTAAATAAATTAATCCAATATTTCATTCTCTGAGAATGATGAGTTACGCAGAGTAACTAAATTACAGGCTTTTAATTGTTACTTTCTTTAGTCTATTATATGAACATTTCATATAATTATGTTTATTAGATAGTATAGATTTAGCTTAATCTAGGAAGTATATAATGGAAATATAATTATAGACAAGAAAAATAGGAATTAAACTTATGTAATTTTCTTTTATTGTACTAAATGTTTCTGCAATTAAACTCTACTGAAATTATTTGAGCTTGGAATTTCATCAGTTGTAATAGGTCTGAGTTATTAAACATCTGATGGATTAGGACTACCATATATAATTTTAGAATCAAGAGCCGTAAACATCGGAGGAACTACTCATTTGAATACAATTATTCATATGTTAAAGTATTTACACGAGCAGACGTTATAGAAAGCCTGTTAATTTGGATACCTGAGTTTCAGAAGCGCTCAGTGCTACAGTCATGTAGTGGTAGATATGCACTGTATTTTACTGCTCTTATTAAATTGTTACTGGGAATTAATTGGAAAAAGGTGGCATATGGCAATGACTTTTCTTCCCAAGATGTCTTTTGTCTTTTCATGTGATTCGGTCCGAATTAGTTTGGGATTGTATGACTTGGACAGTTTCTGAAATATTTCTGTTGTTGATTTGCCAAACACATCTCTCTTTTTTTTTTCTTTTTTTTTTCCTTTCTTCTTCTTTTTTTTTTTTAAGGGAAAAAAAAGAGAAAAAAAGGGGGGGGGGGGAAGGCATGAATTTTTATTTAAAACATTTAGTGATCTTTCTCTTGTTACATGATGTGAAGCATGTGTGGGAAATGTTTTCATCTTCAGAAGTCATTTGCCCCATGCAGAGAATGCTTGAAATGAAAATAACTTTCCAAATTAAAATAGAATGTGTAGGGTTTTTTTATTTTTTTATTTTTTTATTTACAGGCACAGAAATAGTCGCTCTTACACACACAGAGTAGTACTTACTGGGGAATGCACTTTATTTGATCTTCTATTCTTGACAAATGTCAAATTTATAAGATGCTATTTGATAAACCTTAATGCTGAATTATTTTATCAAAAACATTTGTGCTTTTATTACACTTTATGAATTTGTACTTGTTCACTAAATATGGATTACATAATTCATAAACCCAATCTCACCTCCTTCACCTCCAGTATCATGTTGAAATGTAACAAGGAACTAATTGGGTGACCCTCTTCCTCGAGCAAATCGCAGCTACTGTCTTTTCCAATCACTGTTACTAATTCCATCTTGTTTTTTCCCTTTTACTCTCGTTTTAACTAGGATTTCTTACATCTGGTTGTATATTTGCTTCTATTATTACTATTTGTAAAATAGAGAACCAAATAATTTCATCCAGAGCTTTTAGACTCTGGTCAATGGGCTTGGGAGGGGGCTTGGATGGGGATTGGATGCCTTATGTCCCCACATTTCCAGGCTGGACTTTCTGGCTGGGCTGGATATTTCCTTCCAGAATCCCTGAGGTGTGTCATGGCACCATTAGTCCCACTGCTTTTGGAAGCCACTTAGTGCCCCTTGTAGTCCACTAACAAATGGCCTTCTTTGCTGTTTTCATCCATCTCTACTTCTTTAATTAATCCTGCTGTCATGTCACACCTCAACTTCTGCAATTGATTCTCTGGCTTTTCACACTGTGGGGAAGCTTGTTTGTATGACTGTCTGGCTGCTAATATTCACTGTATGCCATTTCCATTGTTTTAAATCCACAAGCTTCCTACCTCCATCTGTCCAGGCTCCTAGCTGATTTTGTGGGGAAAAAAAAAAAGTTACTTTGATAAATACTGAGTGTAAAAGATAGTGTTCAATCAAAGAAAATGTTCCTAGATTTACTTACAAACTTAAGTATTTAATAATGCGTAAAGCATACTCTCTGTGTTTTATAGTTATTGTATTCAAGCTTTTTCAGGCAAAGCTGTAGTCTTTTTTTTTTTTCTTTTCCAAAGCAAAGCTTAATATGTAAAAAGTAAATACAATGGTATATGATTATTATCTTGTAACCCTATCAAATCTGGCTGAAGGTTCAGGTTTTCTGTACAGAGCAAGGGGATAACTTCAAAAGCTGGAATAGTCTGTAGTTTGGAGAAGCAGTCAACTGAGAGAACTTAAAGATCAAAGCCAGAATATCTGATTTTAATGATGCAGAACATATGCTTCACCAAAAACCTTTTGGATTAAAAAAACTTAATGTAATCAAAGAGAACTGAAGTCTTTGTTTGGATCTGAAAGCAGTGTGTTGAAGCACTGAATACAATATCTTATATTGTGGTGTTATTGTAGTTGTATACAAAAAGTGAGTTAGAGACTGGTGAACCTGGCACTAGGAAACTTTTGTTTTGAAGATCTAAAATATTTTTGTTGAAGAGCCCTTAAGAACTTTGAATAGGACTGTTTTGATGAAGAGACTGCGGATGTGGATAGACATAAAAAGCAAGATTGTTCTCTGGGAACTTGATTAGCCTTATTCAATAACTGAGAATCCAGGAAGTTCCTCTGGAGAGTTTTCGATTTACAGTGAATGCAAAAATGGACCAGATAAAGGAACACAGACATATCTGCACGAGTGAAAAAATGCCCAAGGGTGGAAAAGTTTCCTTTCATTGTAGTTTGATAAAGGGAGCTAATGTAGTCCCCATGCTTGGACAGAGCAGTGTTGGTAAGATCAAATCCATGGACGAAGAAAGATATTAACTGAATTATGAATTTAATGAGAAAAAAATTACCGGACAAGGAAGCTGGCTGAGAACACTTTTGCAGTAGCTTCTCAGGGTCTCTTCCAAAGTCCCTTGAAATCAGTAGAAGCTTTTCCATTGAATGACATGAGTTTATATGAGCGCCCACAGGAAAACACAAAATGCATTTGAAAATAAGGAGCACACCTACAATATATTTTTATACATGTATGTAACTATATTTACTTATCTAGATATCTACAGTATTGTGTTCATATCTTCAGCATTATTTAGATTGCTACTTTTTAACATACTCTGGAAGCAACAGGTTGGTCACATTTGTCACTTGCCATAAAGACCCAATTCTTACAGTTCACTTTTTTTTTTCCCTGTCATGACTGGCATCATTTTTTTCTGATAGCTCTCATTTCTTGTGATATAGACATTTTATTCTTTTTGTATTTCACCCTTTCTGACAAGTTTCCTGGAAGGTGTTGGGAGAAGAAAGTACTGCTCCCCTTTTCTAAAGCTATTAAAGATAAGCCTTTATGTTGATTTTTTTATCCTTTTGTTAAATTTTGATTGAGACCAGTCCCTGAGTAGTGTAAACAGTCAGAGCTCCATTTGCCTTGACAAAACTAGGCAGAAGTATAGGAGCCAACTCTGAATCTTTTTAATCATGTAAATGGAAGCCATACTTGTTAGGCTACTGCTGGTTTCTTTTTATGTGATACTAAACTCATTCTGTAGCTACAGAAGCTCACCGAGGCCAGTCAGACAGAAAGCTGGTCGAAGTAGAAATATTCAGCACACTGTTTTTGAAGCATTTTGTGGATGGATGTTCACTTTGGATAGACTGCAGAAGTATTTTCCCCTCTATTCTGTGATGTGACTTTCAGGGTTAAGGAGTGGCAAAACCACCATGAGCCCCTCTCTGTGTTCGCTGGGTTATTCTTCATCTGATCTTTTGAGTTATCCTTGCCTTGAACTAACCTAGTTTTTGAACAAACTGAAGTGAGACAAAAAGATCCCTTTGATCTTTAGTAGCTTAGCATCCATGTATGTGTGACTGTGCTCATGGTGAGGTAGAGGTGCACTCCTGGTTTCAGGCACCATGCACGTTTCAGAGGCAGTCTTAGTTTACAAGTTGTTCTGCGTAACAGGATGCCCTCAGTGTTACACCCCTCCTGCTCTTCATTGGTGGCGTTTTTGCAACTGAGATTAATAGGCAGCTGAGAGCAGAGTACCTGATAAATTCTTGGGAAGAGTGAATTCCATTTTAATCCCAGAACCACTTTTAAGCTTCAAATCAGTGGGATTCTTAGAGTTACAGGGCAGATCAGGGCTTTTGAATGTATTTGTGTTAAGAAAGATTGTTTTGTCTTGTGTTCTGGACCCCTGGATAAAGCCCAGTTGCAAGCATTGCATCAACCAATACTTTGAGATATTTGCTAACCATCACTGGAGTGATGGATTTCGAATGACGGCTCAGTCATGCTACCATGGCATTCTTGTCACACACGGCAGCTAAGGTCATCAGCTCATGTACCTTTTCCCCTTGAGGCCTTCTAGCTCAATCTGGAGTCACAGTGACATTTACCAGACCTTTGTAGTCACTTCTTGGTAATGTATAAAAATACCTTGATTGTAGGAGATTGGATACTTGGGTTGCCATGAGTTTTCTGGCTTCCTTCTCCCTTGAGGTTAGAAGTCAGGTTCTCCCTTTCCGAGATGCCCAACAGCTGTTTCTTCAGTTACTAATTGTTGGCCAGTGAGTATATCTAATACATCCTTCTTAAATGAAAGCAAATGTCAAGTTTTTGACAGATAAAATAGGATTTAAAGGGTAGATTTTCAAAAGCACAAAGTAACACATTTTCTAAATGGTGAGTTTATCTCTATGCAGCAACCATGAAGGTGTGACAGCATCTCAAGTGTCCCTGTGCACAACCAGCTGTGTAGCCCTGAGCAGTGTCACTCTTGTTGAGTCTGGGTGGGGTGGTCGTGCCAGTTAGGCACCAGGAGCTGCAGGCAGGCTCGCTCCTCCTCAGTGAAGCCTCTCGTGCTGCAGCCACCTTTCTCAGGCCATGGTTATCCAGGCTGTGGATTTAAACCTTCCCCAGTTATGTCAACATGAGCCATAATGACACTACCTATGCTTTGGATTGTAGCAGAGACCTAAAATACATTTCTGAGAGTGTATCTAGTCACTTTACTGCAAGGGAGCTTACTGAATATTCAGTATTCTCTTATTTAGCCAGCTGCCTATATTAAAAATGTGATTTAGGTGCAATGGAAGAAAAAGAACAAGATCTTACTTGATGAAAAGTGAAGAGGAAATCATAAATGTTAATGAAATTTAACATTGAATTTGTGAGACTCCTGTTGCTTAAAGAGATGTTTAGGTAGTACATCAGATAAAGACAGTGAAACCAGAAGATTATTGTCAGTAGGAATCAATGCATTATTTCACTACTGAAACAGCATTTTTCCAGTTCATTAGTTACTTTGTTTAATTTTTAAGATATATAGACATAGGGGTGAATTTATTGCAGTTGCCAGTGAAGCCACATAAGGAGTCCCATAAGGATGTGAATAGAGTATAGTTCTCTATAACATTGAAATAGCAAAAGCCCAATTAATCAGTGGTTCTTTGCAGATTTTAGACCAAAATTGGCATGCTACCAAACTGCCCTCAGAAGAGGTCTAAAACAGCTCAGGAAATGATTTAATGGGCACCTGGTCACAGATGTGTTCCTGCCAGACATAGTCTGCAGTGGTACATCCCAAAATGGCCCTAGAGGGTCTGAAGTGCAAGGGACATACACAAAAGTTCTTCTTTTTAGATTTGGAGAGGTAATAAAAATCAAAATAAATAGAAAATAAAACTGCTGTGTAGTCTTCCTAATCTTTAACTTTCCTATTAGTCATGCTGGCAAGTACCTATGTTCTTTGCTGACATTTTGGTCAGTATTTCATCATTTCTTTGATCTTTTTGTCAGATCAGGTTCTATTTTGTTTATCTTGATATCCACTTCTTAATTCTCACAATGACTTCAGATGTTGCAAAATAGGAGGATGTGTAGCTCTTTCCACTGGCTGGGGGCAGTTCCAAATGCTCAGCTAAGGCAGTCAAAAATCGTGGTGCTGTTTGATCCCTGTGATATAAACTGCTAACAAGTTGCCTGGTTTTGCTCTGCCCTTTTGGAGGAGTCATGGTTCCACTGAACAATGACTTCATTCTTTGCTTTGTGCTGTTTAATGTAAGGTTGCATGCTAATAAATTTAGCACCAAGTTACTGACTTTGCCCAGATGATGGAAACCTGCCTGGACTGACCAGTAAGGAATGTTACTGGTATTGTTTTTTCTGGCCAGGTTTCAATAGGAAGGGGGTATGATAAGGTAGCTCTGATTTTCCTGCAAATGTAGAGGAGTCATTCTGCATTAATTAGATCCAATTGTTCTGGTTTTTGCAAGTAAATTCAGGAGCATGTGTAAGGTCTGTGGCATTTCAGAAGCTTTCGCTAATTCAAATTTATAGAAAATGTTTAGAAATCTGAGTTTTCATCATAATGTAAGTTAAGAATGTTCCCATTTAGCTCACTATGATGTTTCATCTGTGATGAGATTTCAGTGGACAGTTTTTCATTTCTGGTAGGAATTTTTAGATAATAAACTAGAGAAAACCCTTCAGAAATGTGAGAAATATTTTTAGATAAAATATTTAAACAACCCTTTCATATATTTCTTAAATGTCTTTACTTAACGCTTAGAAATTTAAATAACCCTTATTTGAATATACTAGAATTGCCATAATTCTGCCTTTACTAGATATTTTTTAATATCTAAGTAAGAATTAATTTGCAGGTCTGAGTATGACTTCCTTCCTGTTTATTTCTGACACTTCATCACTTTTCAGGTGGGATGTGTACTACTGGACTTTCTTATCAACATTTTTTCCCCTTTACTAATGCATCTTCTTCATGACAATAATACATGAATGCGAGTCCTGCTTTTTCTCACTCCACATCAATAGTGTTCTAACACAAAAAACTGCAGCTAGGTGCAACGATGGGCAATATTGCGTATTTGTCATTAAAACAGTGGGCATCCAAAAATAAAAATGACAGTGATTTAAAGATGACCTTTAAGGCTGATCTATATAATTGCAGGTATTTTTATTTATTTATTTATTTTTTGGTGACACTTGTTGAACACTTTAGGATGGAATTTATCTTGCCTGATATTAGCAGTCTGATATTAGAAGCAGAAGTCTAATCTCAGTGAGTTAAATGGGTTCACTCGAGACTCAGTCACAGAGAAATTGTTGCTTTGCATTTCTATGATTTAGGTTTAGAGCACAAAATAGGAAGTTATTCTTCTGTTATGGCAAGGTGTAGGAGGCATCGGACTGAGTATTTGTCATTCATATGGAAAAATTCATTTTGGTTTAGCGGTATCTAGCATTTCCTCTAAATCTGCACAATACTTCACATAAAACCCGTGATAAGCTGGTTGCATGGAAAAGCTCATATAACTTTTTTTTTATTATTATTATTTTTTGTGAAAGGCAGGTTGAGAAGTGTGAGAAAGAGAGGAAAGTGATATTATAATTTCTTTCTCCCTCTGAACCCTTTATAAATGGTTTCCTGGTAACACAAGCCCTTGGTGTGGCAGATGGATTTTATGAGAATTAATTGTAATAATATTCTATAAAACTGTCCCAAATGTTTTCAGAACCCATTTCCTCCTTTTTATTTTTCTAATATCTATTATATGGGCATGTCATAAATAAATGTAGCAGAAATATTTCTACACGTAAGTAACAGAATTGATTTTACTTTTCACTTGCACAAACGAATAAGTAAAGATATTTAAAAGTGGACTTGGCTGCAAATACCATCAGGAGGTTACTGTAAAGGAAAATGTTGCATTGCCACAACAGAATGGACTACATGACCAGAGTGTGCTTTCTGGTCTGACATCTGTGATTCCTTGGGACACTGGGAAATGACACTGGGGATAGGGGTGGGAGAAATCACTTAACACATTTTGATATGATCACATTAAGATGGAGAATATGGAGTTCCTTTGCTGTTTCCCAGCTGCTGCTCAGATGGTGCTGGGAGCTGAATGCTTCCTTGCATCATCTCTAGCACTGACTCACGGGAGGAGAAATAAACAGAGCACAGTCCAATTTGATGGTCCATGTTTATATTCTATCTTGGTAGTGAATATCTTATCCACGAGTGTCAATGACCTAGAAAAACTGGACGGATGGGATCTCAACTTCAAAATAAGGAAACAGCCTGTGGCCGTGATTTTTTTTCTGACCTGTGGCTTTTGCTTTTGGGAGCACTTTTCTCTCCCCTTTACTTTTGGTTTGGTTTGATTTTTCTGAAAAGGTGAGAGTTTAGAGCTCCAACTAGCTTCAGGTGAAGTAGAGGATGTTCAGCCTCTTTGAAAAGCAAGCCTTGAAGCTGTAGGTGTTGCGACCAAATGGAAGAATTCAGCGACCAAATGGAAGAATTCAAAAGCAAACCCATCTTTTAAAACATGGTCATCCATATATAGGCAGATAGCAGGTATATGGCATGATTTAGCAACTAACAGAACTTTATTTACCCCTCTCTTTTTGTAGCTTATGCACCTTATTGTCTTCCTTTTGAGGCATATGAAATTGTTTGTGTAGCAACTCCTGTTTCTGAAATAATAAACTGACACACACAAATAGAGCTCTTGGCTTTTCAAAACCATTCAACACTAGCTTGTTTAATATATTACTAATAGAAACAATGAGCCATCCCTCAGGTAAATAGGCAGTGCAGTCAGTTGGCTTGTTCTACGATAATACAATCTTGGAAAGTACAAGAGATATCACAGGCTGTGCGTTTAAAAGTAGGGTGTAAGAAATTTGAATATAATCACAGTTTTAGTTGCAGTGATGATGGAAGCAACACAGGGAAAGAGCATGGTTTTTACTGTCGTATTTATCTGGCTGGGTTAGGTGCAGTAGTGGACACAGCTTCCGGGATCCACATACACTCCAGAGCTGGAGAAGCACTTTCAGAACCTGAAACTAAGAGATTTTTCACCTACGTGGTCCATGAGTGGATCATGTCATCTGGCTGAGCAAGCAGCACAGCCCCAGCAATGCTGCAAGGCAGTGAACACAAACATGAAGGAGAGAGGAGGCCCATCGGGGGATGTTGCATAAATACTGTTGGTAACGCAGGAAGAGGCTGCTAGAAAATCCTGGCTGTCCTGGAGACTGCCTCTGTATCTGGAGGAAGGGATTTGGTAGCTTAGAAGTGTCATGGAGATACCACCAGAGGAGTAGTAGCACAGAAGAAAAAAAATGCTTCTGCAAAAATTGTTTTTGCTTAAATTTTTAGAAAAGGTATACAGAACACCATTTCTTTCCCCCTCCTGCTTCCAAACTTAACTGTAAGAGAGATTATTAAAGATCTTTTGTGAAATTGCTTCAGGAGATATGAAGTTATTGGTATGACAATGCGTGTGCATTATTGGCATCTATAAGAAATTTTAAAAACATCTGGATTTACGTAACTTGTTCATTATTATTTATTAATTAGGTTAGTTATAGCTGTGAGCCATGGAGATCAGTGTGTGACTCTCTAAGGTTGTATTGATTGGTTATGGTAATTTTTTTTTTTTTTTTTTGCTCTTGAGTTTATTATCTGCTTTGTTTTATACGAGCAAGAATTTGAACTTCCAGTTACTGCTGATATTTCCCGTTCTGACTGGTATTTAATTGCTTGTTTCTTCTGTAGCTACAATTTTTTCAACACTTTGTTTTTCAGACCTCTGTTGACAGAGCTGGGTGTTCAGGGTCCAAGAATGCGACGCAGGATAGAGTTAAATCTCATGGTCATCCTGCCAGCTGGTGCCTTCCATAAAACTTCCCAGTCCAAGGCAAAGAGCAGCCAGGAGTAGACTTATCCATCTGACCTTCACCCTCCTTTCCGTCCTGTAGCTACAAAGGGCAGTTCAGGAGAGAACAACCAGAAATAGCTGGGTACTGGGCAAGATTGTGGCCAGAGTATCGTGTCACGTCTGTGAAGCCAAGAGTTTACATCAGAACTTCACCCAAAAGCTGCCATCTTACTAGTTTTAGGTTTAGCTGTATTGGTTATTTCTATAAGTGAAGCTTTTTGATTCAGAATGGAAGAAGAGGCAGGCCACTAAGGAGGACTATAAAGATGTCATGAGGCTGTGCAGGGAGAAGATTAGAAGGGCCAAAGCCCGACTGGAGCTCAATCTGGCTACTACCATTATGGACATTAAAAAATGCTTTTATAAATACATAAACAAGAAAAGGAGGACTAAGGAGAATCTCCATCCTTTATTGGATGTGGAGGGAAACATAGCGACAAGAGATGAGGATAATTCTGAGGTACTTAATGCCTTCTTTGCTTCAGTCTTCAGCAGTAATATCGATTCTCAGCCTCCTGAGCTGGTAGACAGGGACAGGGGGCAGAATGAAGCCCTCATAATCCATGAGGCAATGGTCAGTGACCTGCTACACCACTTAGACATACGCAAGTCTATCGGGCCAGATGGGATCCACCCAAGGGTACTGAGGGAGCTGGCAGAAGTGCTCTCCAAGCCACTTTCCATCATTTTTCGGCAGTCCTGGCTATCAGGGGAGGTCCCACTTGACTGGTGGCTAGCAAATGTGGCGCAGGATCTACAAGAAAGGAGGAAGGAGGATCTGGGGAACCACAGGCCTGTCAGTCTGACCCCAGTGCTGGGGAAGGTTATGGAGCAGATCGTCTTAATGCCATCACATGGCACATACAGGACAACCAGTTGATCAGGTCCAGTCAGCATGGGTTTGTGAAGGGCAGGTCCTGCTTAACTAACCTGATCTTCTATGACAAAGTGACCTGCTTAGTGGATGAGGGAAAGACTTCAGTGAGGCTTTTGACACTGTTTCCCACAGCATTCTCCTGGAGAAACTGGCTGCTCATGGCTTGGACAGGCGTATGCTTTGCTGGGTTAAAAAACTGGCTGAGTGGCCGGGCCCAAAGAGTCGTGGTGAATGGAGTTATATCCAGTTGGAGGCCAGTCACAAGTGGCATCCCCCAGGGCTCAGCATTGGGGCCAGTTCTCTTTAACATCTTTATCAATGATCTGGATGAGGGGATTGAGTGCACCCTCAGTAAGTTTGCAGATGACACCAGGTCAAACGGGAGTGTTGATCTGCTTGAGGGAAGGAAGGCTCTGCGGAGGGATCTGGATCAATGGGCCGAGGCCAATGGTATGAGATTCAACAAGGCTAAATGCTAGGTCCTGCACTTGGGGCACAACAAGTCCACGTTACAGGCTCAGGGAAGAGTGGCTGGAAAGCTACCCAGCGGAAAGCTGCCCAGCGGAAAGGGACCTGGGGATATTGGTGGATAACCCACTGTATATGAGCCAGCAGTGTGCTCAGGTGGCCAAGAAGGCCAACAGCCTCCTGGCTTGTACCAGAAATAGTGTGGCCAGCAGGACTAGGGAAGAGATTGTCCCTCTGCACTCGGCTCTGGAGAGGCGACACCTCGAATACTGTGTTCAGTTTTGGGTCCCTCACTACAAGAAGGACATCGAGGTGCTGGAGTGTGTCCAAAGAAGAGCAATGAAGCTGGTGAAGGGTCTAGAGAACAAGTCTTATGAGAATCAGCTGAGGGAGCTGGGGTTGTTTAGCCTGGAGAAAAGAAGGCTCAGGGGAAACCTTATCACTTTATACAACTACCTTAAAGGAGGCTGTAGCGAGATGGGGATTGGTCTCTTCTCCCAAGCACCAACTGATAAGACAAGAGGAAATGGCCTCAAGTTACACCAGGGCAGGTTTAGGTTGGATATTAGGAAAAATTTCTTCACTGAAAGGGTTGTGAAGCATTGGAACAGGCTGCCCAGGGAAGTAGTTGAGTCACCATCCCTGGAAGTTTTCAAAAGACGTGTAGATGTGGTGCTGAGGGACATGGTTTAATGGTGGACTTGGCAATGCTAGGTTAATGGCTGGACTAGATGATCTTAGAGGTCTTTTCCAACCTAAATGATTCTATGATTCTATGATTCTATGTCTGAAGTACCTGAAATGCTGTTTGGGTCAAAATACATCATTGCTGAAATTTCAGCTTTGTTTTAAAGAAAATCTAATACGCAAGGGACAAAAGGGCACATCAAGGACTTCGTGTACAGCTGCTGCACTACAACACACATGTTCACATGGAATAACTTCCCACGCACCCTGAGAATAACAGAAACTAACTTGCACTTATCCAGGTGTCCTGCTTTTTTTGAACAGAAATCTCCCATGGCCCAGCCTGACGGTTCATTACATCTGAAACAGAAGTGGCGAGAGCTCTGCTTTTGAGCCATAAGGGTCAGGCAGAATTGTAATTCTCACTCTCAGGGAGGTAGCAAGACTATTCCTTTGCTATTTCCCATGAGTGTGGAGATACCCAAATAAATCAAGAAAACCTGTATATACACCATGTATACCTAAAGTACTGAATTCTGTAAGAATGGAGAATATCAAAGACGTTGCTTCAGCTTAGACAACAGGAAGCAGTCAATGGAGGTATTCCTTGCGTTGATATTCCACTTTCTTTTTATCCACAGTATGAACTAGCTCCTCTTTTACAGCAATGCATGGACATTATCACAATTAACACTATGGACTTCTACGTGGCAGGCCCAAAGATTGCTTTGGTAGGAGTGTTTGGTAATGCTCCAGTCTCTCATAATGCACGAGGAGCTCCCATCACTTAAAAGTCTTGCAGTTTTCAGATGACACTATCTGTAAAACTGCTTTCTTTTGAAGCACCACGGTCAAGCAATCCAGCGATCTCTGTAGTTTCCTTTATTGTGCTTTAGGGTTTGGCAAAGCCCTTTTGGAAGTTTGAAGTTTCTTTCACTCATAATTTGTCTTTGTTTACACTTGGCAATTTTTTTTTTTTTTTCATATTTGTTTTCTTTCTGAGCGATTTTGGACACTGGCTTTGCTAAACTGTGATGTGAGAACACTGTCTTATTCCATAGGAGGCATTAAAGCCATGACTGGCCTGTCCTCATTACTTTCCCCTTATCTGCTGTTCTGTGGAGAAGTGTGATTAGGTTCTACAGTAAATTTACCCGTGTCTCCTGTGCACGGTTAGAGCTGCATTAGGTTTGCTGTGGGCAATGGCCTTTGTGCTGGCATTGGGAAGAGATGGATTTGCCCTAATGGTGTTCAACAGCTTAAAAAAAAATTAAAAAAAAAAGAAGCTATGTATAGGATCAACATAAGTATTATTGCATATTTATATGTACAGGATCCAAATGTGAAAATGCTGCATTTGTAACTATCCATAATTGTTGAGGCTATTTTGACTATTGAGTTATGCAGATATACCTGCCTCTGCCATTAACTTTTTTTCGAGAGTATGCTGTTCATCTGCTGCAAGCTGTCTAAATGCATGCTTGGCTTCATTACTTGCTACTACAAATCAGATAATAAGGGATAAGTGCCTACATGACACAGACTGACTCACATCCCAGGTACATTTATTTGTTTCTAGCAGTTAGATGGTGCTTTCTGTGTTTGCCTGGTTATTAATTGGGATTTACATAGTCTCTCCGTGATTATTTTGCAGATGCCTTGTTGCCTTTCTCTCTCTTTTCTATTGTTCTCTCTGTCTTTCTTTCTGTCTCTTTCTGTCTTTCTTTTCTCAGATTTTTGTGTTAGGGATTTTTTTGTACTTAGTTTCACTGAAAAAAAGAAGGCAAATATATGTAGTTCAGAGGCTGCACAGCTTAGAAATGGTACTTAAGACAGAATACTAGTGCTGTTCAAATGAGTTCATGGTATTCCTCTATGTTTCCTACTTGTACTATAGATGATTTAAGAGTATTTCCCCATCCGAATTTTAAATACAAGAAACACCAGCATATTTTTATCACAGATTAAATAACACCCAGACCTTCCAGGGCTTCCTCTTTGTCTCAGGTCTTTTGTGTTGACATTCTTTCTCCAACAGTACATAGACTGGTTTTTCAGTTACAGTATCAACTTACTTTTTCACTCTTTTCTGAAAACTGTAACAGAGAGCAGTTGGTTGGCATAAATGATATTCTGGAGCCTGAAAATGCTAGCAGCTACACATGTAATGCCAATTCAATAAAGGGAGAAACCTGTGTATTTCTTAGTAACACAAGGGGAGGTTCATTAGAGAACACTAATATCTTTGACTGTGATTTGTAAGGAAATAATGGTAAATGGCATCTTGCTGTTCCTGCTTTGCAAGCAGTGTGACTAAAACACATTTTTAATTCCAGTCTCTGCATTGAAATAGGATTAGTGTATTCTTTGTATTAAATGTCTTGTGATTGTGTAGCCTTTAGGGCTTAAGTTGTTTGTTCAACACTGTTGTCACATTTAGTAGAAAAGAAAAGTTTTGTCCTACTAAAAACATTTTAATAATAAAGTTTCTCATATTTTACTGCCCATGGGTATGGGAGAAATGCTTCAGATATGACTGGTCTGGAAACACTGTGCAGAAAGATTCATAAGGCTCCTTGCAACCCAAGTCACCTCCATAGGTTGCTGTCCTAAAAGGGCTATTGTTAGTTTGAAGAAGGGATTATGGCATATGCCTTCCATCAAAGCATTCCTTCCTGCAACTGCATTTACTCCTTATTTTGACTCTTCAGTATGGCCTTATTTGTCTCTCAGTGTAGTTCTTAGAAGATCCTCCTTGGCATCTTTAGCAGTTGAATCAAGTTTGATGCTCATCTTCCTTATTCACAATCAATCAAAGTAAGTGCAGTATTTCTTAATTCTGGCTGCTAACAATAGCTACTAGATTACCACAAAATAATTTTTGCTTTTTGATCCAGTTGCGTACAAAGCATTCTCTGGGGCAAAACAGACATGCTTTTTTTAGTATATTATGAAGACAACACTAGAGCTTTATTTGGCAAGGGTGCACTTTAAATATCAGTGTCTACCGGACAACAGGATATAAAAAAGCAGAAAATAAGTATAGCTATTATAGATGACTATGTAAACCATGGCTTATCATGCAGCCCCCAAGAAAAACACTCTGGATCAACAGAGGTTTGGTTTGGTTATGTCAGAGAACTGATGTACTTCAGTTTCTATATTGCTTTCGCCTTGGCTTGCAGACAATGTTATTGCTGGGTATGACAGGATCTATCACTTCTTCAGACATGTATTTTATGTATTTTAAATTCCTCCTGTAACTCACTACTAGAAATTGAAAGTGGATTCCACCAAAACTTCATACATCACAGAGATATAAGCATTTTTACTTTTATTTTGAAATCGGGTAGTAACTTCAACAGTGGGTTAAATACTGTAATAAGGATAAGTAATATGGCATAACTTTGGAGCAAATTTATCCCTGAAGATTTTGATTTTAATCTTAAATTTGATCTCTTTCACATCTGTTTGACTTAAAAATTCCATGTATTCAGTTGCATGTTATTTATGTTTCCCTGCAACGAGGTAAATTATACAAGTGTCAGAATATATTTTGCTGTTGCTTTTCATCCAGTTATGCCACCTACTTCTGAAGCACAGCTCTTCTGCAGTTTTGAAGCCTTTAGCAAGAAATCTGCTAGGCATTTCAGTTTAGCAGTTTTCAAGTTGTGATGAGGTTGTATTTATCAGAAATCATATATTGATAGTAATAATAACAATAGCAACAATAATAATGATAAACAACTGTTGGACTATCGGAAGATCTAACTGTGCTGTGCAGAATGGTCCACTTAGCTCCTTCTTCATTACAGCCAAAGTGAGATGCAGTTTCTTGATCTCAGCATACCAAGAATGGTGCATTATCTGCCCCTTAGGGAGAGAGAATGCGACAAATGGAGTAAATTAGGGAGTGCAACACTGAGCTGACGTGCTTGCAGATGAATTGAAGCTGTTGTAAAGATCTTTGATAGCAAAGCTTGTCATCTGATTACATTACTAGTGCTACCAGTGGATGGCACTAACTGGTTTACCTCTTGCAAAAAAAAAAAAAAAAAGACAAAAAGAAAAGGGAAAAAAAAGAAAAAAAAAAAATCTTTTAAAAAGCACCCCTTTCATTCACATTTACATCATGATAATGAAAACTTGACAGTTCAAGAGAAATAATGATGAAAGGAGTACAAAACACGGTGAAAGATTTAAGCAACTTGCAGCCTTTTCCACAGAAGAAAACACTTGCTTTGCTGTTATGGTGCCGTGTTTGTTTTAATCTTTTTTTCAGGGAATACATACATTTATTCTGCAACTGTCTGCAGCACGTGTATTGTAAAGCTGTTTCAGTGATTTGAATACTTGCTGACCTAAGACAGCAGCTAGGAATATCTATCTAAATGGTAATAAGAACCTTGAAGGTTAATCCATGTTAGTGTGCAAAATACTCAAAATCTTTGGCAGTTTCATTTTGTCTTGTTCTGGTTATTAAAACTAAGTAAATCCCTGAGTTTCCGATAGAATTGTTCCAGCAGCAAATGACAGAATGTGCCAGGAGTTTCTGTCAGGCAGATTTCTAACATTACTGTTACCATAATCTCTGGTCCATTTGACAGGTATGTACAAATATTACATATTTAAACAGGGCTGTCGAACAATAAAACACTGACAGCAAAACGCACTCAGGCCGGAGAGTTGATGTGAGCTTTCTGCAGACTCTGAGGCCAGGTTTATGGCCCTTGGTGTAGTGGAAGTGATAAAATTGTAACCAAAGACAATACTACAGCTTTTAAAATAATTTCCATTAAAGAAGCTGAAAGAGATTTTTTTTTAATTGATTCCTAAATGATTTTCGGAAACTTTTTTTTAATAAAGATTATTGGAAAAACTAAATTATGTAAGTGCTAATATTTGAGGCTGTGAAGTTGCATAGTTCCTTCATGGTGCCTCTGGGTCATGTGTTGGATTGTAAAGTGTTAACGTGAGTTAGACAGAGTAAGTTTTTCTCACACTGTATTCTTAACATAGGAAATGCAGTGCTACTGCAGAAGTATCAAATCTGGAGCACTGGTTCCAGTACATTTGGAGGGTATTAAAATCACCAGTTCTAGAGTTCAAGACTAGGAACAAAACAATTCTGCTTCTTATCATGTTGCTTGCTGCAGACTCACTTTCAAAGATCTCTGAGATCTAAGGAGTTTAAATATATTTTCACTAAAATTGATGATTTGATCCATGCTTCCCACAGGTGTTGGGCCAGGCTCTTAGAGCAGGACCTGCAGCTTTGACCTAACAGTGCATTATTTGCACTGCTGCTTTGTTTTGCATTAGATGTGCAAATCAGCCTCCATTTAAAAAGGTATGCTATTTTGTTTTCCTGTCTGAGACTGTCAGAGTGATGTGTGGCCAGGTAGCTGGTCTAATAAGAGGGATACTTCCATTGCTTGCCAGTTTTTAGAATACTTTGGAGTGAATGCTTCAAGTACATTGGATGGTTCTGTAGAATTATTTTTTTCCATAAAGTAGTTTCTGTATTTATGAGAGCACTGTTGGGGATCGTTGTATGGTCTTATACTCTAGTAAGAGGACATCAGTAGTTACAAAGGGTTAACACAGTATAACGAGAAATGTAAGCACTATCTGTTAGTGTCATAAGCACTACAGCAAAATGTGTTACTTATGATAATAAGCAACTGCTTGACTTATTAGATCCTTTAACACTCCCTCAGCCATCGTTATGTCATCTGTTAATCATAATTAATGTACCTTTCATGTAAAGTCTGACCTCATAGGTAAATAGAGGAAGTCTGCAGAAAAATGAGTAAGAATGCAGATGTTCAATGGAACATTTGTTTGTACTAATTAAAATGTCATTTATATGGTACAAAAGTTTTGGAAATGCAGTTTTTCTAAATATGCTTTTTTTTTTCCTCATAATGATTTTATTTTTATGCAAATTATATTTATCATATCAACATTAATTTTTTAAGGCACCTGCAAATGTAATAGTGGATTATGACATTTACAGGTAAAGTTAGCTGACAGAATGGTTTTTCCACCAGGGCATCTGCATCTAGTAAATGATGTCCTCATTTATTGCAGGAGAGCTGTTATGAGTGTTATTGTAACTTTTCCATTAATTTATGTTTTTCTCTGTTAAGAAGTTCTTCTGCTTTGAAGAGCACTGAATTAAATATAGTAATGCAGGGGGAAAGATAGTGCTTCAGTTATTATGAAAAAAAAAAGAAAAAAAAAGAAAAGAAATGAAAAGACTTATCCAGAATATTCAGTTTGGTTTTAAAACATGAAATATGTCCGTTATTAAACTGAATATAGAGATCCAATTGAATCTTTCTATTGCACTTAAACTTTGTAGAAATCCTTAGAGGAAACAGAATCAGAATTCATTGTGAATATTTCTATTGCATCAAATACAAAGACGTAGACTGTAAAATTGCATTCTTACCATCAAAGAGGATGAGTGAACTTAGAAGAATGGATGTTGAAGACTGGTGTATATGAATTTCATATACATGAGAGCAGTTGTGTTTCTGGGTCATTCTATGCTTTAGAAAAGCTACAATGAAACTAAAATGTCTATGGGCCAGATTTTAATCTTAGTTCATAAAGTAGCTGGGTACATCCAAAGCAGTTCAGTTCATGCAAAGTTGCACTTACACCATTGAAATTGCAGTACGACTTCTGTGTTTTATATGTACTTTTCCAAAAGAAAATGGATTTATGTGCTGTGATAAATTCAGGGTTAAGAGATCATATGTATTACAACATCATCCAACTTTCTATTCCCAGACAATTAATTACATCCCATTTCCATTTTGTCAGTGTCATTTCCCTTATTAAATAGAAAATAGGAAAAACATCCTTTTTTGGATTGGTGTACCCTGCTACCACACATTTCCCACTGGCTACCTATGGCAATTATATGAATTAAATCATTATTTCTTAATACAGAAAAAGATTAAATGGCACTCTGAGAAAAGCACATGCAAAGCTTTCTGTTATTAGTATAACATTCCTTCAGAGGTGGCCTATCATTTGCTAGATGAAATAGGCCATAAGCTGATGGCAAATATGTTCCAATGAATGTTGGCTCTCACATGAGAAATTTGCTTTAGAAATTATGTATAACTTTTACTTTCCATTAACATTGAATATGGGACTTTGAATTATAATGAGGTCAAAGGCATGAGAAGTGATTTACAGTGTGCATAAGAAGTTAAGGGACTTCTGAATGAAGTAAATGAGAAAAAATCCCATATTAAAAAATTAGTGGCTTCACCTTTGGAAAAATAATGATCATGCAGTATATGGCTTTCTAAGCAAATTATAAGTTAATATGTCTTTTATTTGCAGCGAAAGCTAATTAAACTCTGACTTTGTAACAGACACTTTTTAAATCTGCCAACACAGGTGTCGCTTACAGAAATATGTTAAGTACTTTTACATGATAATCTAATTAAAAATTAAGAAGTTAGTTGCAAATTTATCAAAGCTAAAAATGTCATGTTAATTGAGATGTGTGGCAATATGAGACTTAATTTACCATGAAGAGGGAGAAAAACTGGGCCAGAGGGGCAACTATCCCAGAAACATTGTGGCTTTGCATTAAATCTATGAAAAGCCAGTTTAGAGCTCATGACAGGTTCATTTCTACTTGAATGTCACCTAGTTTCAGAATCAGGAGCCAAGAGTTTAACTATGGTGTATAACAAAACATCACAACCTCAAGACCTGAAACTGCATTTCTGATACCCTTGACATTAGAAAGAAAGGACAGAAGGACAGCAAGTTTCGTTAAAGGTCTTTGTCTCAGGAGAGGAAGAAAGATCTAATACTGAGAAGTTAAACAAATGAAGGCAGTAGACCAAGTCCTGTTGACTGAGTGAGTGGCAGAGGAAGCCATAAGCAGGGGATGTGGAATGAAACGAGCAGAGCCAAGGTCAGACTCTGGTACATGACTTCATGGAAGGGAATTTCAAGCCTAATAAAAGCCCTTCACAGTACAAAGCTGACAGCTGGGGAGGCTGTCATCTGAAGAAGTTTGAAATACTTTGTTGAACCCAAGAGACTAACTCCCAGGAAACTGTTGCATTACAATTTATGGTTTAGGAGAAGCAGATTACTGAATACTGGAGGAAAGCCTGAGTTACAGAATGACTGAAGAAGGTGATCAGTCAGGTGGCATGCTGGAAATGCACTTTTTTCAGCAGAAAAGAGGATAAGATCTCTTCATGCAACGACCAGATAAAAAAGCTGAGATGCAAGAATCCCGTGGACACTGTTTGTTTGTTTGTTTGTTTGTTTTTCAGCATCATAGATTAATGTTTGCATAGGAGATCTGCTTATTACAAATCTAATGCTCACACTTTGAGACAACTGAGCATTTGGTGCCTGGCAAAATGCAGCTTCAAATCCACAACTGTACGTCAAATAACAAGACCAAGTTTCATCTTCACTTAGTACCAAATCCACCAGAGATGGAAGGAAAATGTGGTATAACTCACATAAAATATTTGCCTCTTCTCTCTATTTGGTTAAATTAACTCCACACTCTGTCTTCAGTCTTTGTTCTTTGTAACTCTGTTGATAGGCATGGCCACAAAAACACCCTAAAATCCAAGGATTTGTTCAGTAGAGTTGTTTGTTTATACAGTGATAGTGTCCTGGGCACGTCGTTAAGAAGATGGCTTCCCTCTTCCTTGCAGCAAGACCCTTTCTCTCCCTGTAATGGATGGGCCTCGATTCAGGCTTTGCTTACAATCCACCCATGGTTATCAGTGCAAGCAGAGACCCTATGAAATGATATTTACTTAACTCTTTAGTCTTTCATGTCAAGATAAGAACCTGCAGAGCTGCATTAAGGCATTGAAGTGGAAAAAAACAGGAGGGGATGAGACATGCATAGGTGGAAGTCTTCATTCCTTTTGCTCAAAACAATTTGTCTGAGAAGACATCTGGTTTTTTGTATTTTCTGTTCTTTATTTCAAATAGATATAGATTCTGCCTCAGAATAATAAAAATAATAGAAGCTTATGTGTTTAGTAATACAATGGCTCAGTCTAATCACACACTGCTGATGCAGGAGCTTAGATCTCAGAGATACTGGGCTGTATTTTGTCAGTAACAGGAACAGCACAAATTGCAGAGGAAGGTGCTTATAAAATTGAAAGTTGTTCATTGTATTTGTTGGGAAAAGTCAAGATGTTGTCTTGGGTTCCCGACGTGTACAGATCACTCACGATTAGTTCAAAGTGAACCAACTGAAATTGTCTTGATAATACCATTGTGTCATTTGGAGGTACTGAGTGCTTATCAAAATCAGGAACACACAAATAGGAGTAATCTCTGTAGTAGGATGTAAAGAGAGATTTCTGAACTGTATAGCAACAGTCAGGGGAAGGCAGAAACCGATGGGAGCTCTGGGAGTGAGACAAACCTTGGCCCGATGCTGCCAGCACCATGCTCCTGCTGGCAGCCAAAACCCACTCTCGCCCTGAGGAAGCAGTGTTTGAAGAGTGCGGCTTGAGAAAAATACCAGTTAAGGGAATTGGAAGTTGGGTGGTTACTGTGGCAAAGTAATGTAGCTGTAGTGACACTGCAGGAAACCTCTGCCAAATGAACAGAATTCACACATTTTACCTTTCTGTGTAGACCAAACTCTTTAGTACAACCTGTACTCCCCAAAGCTTTTAATCCATTATGCTACTACAATATAAAGTAAATTATTGTTGTTCTTTTTGTGGTGAAAGTTAAGGTTTATATTTGCAAATTGTCTGCAGATGAAGCACATAGTAGGACTCCAGTATTATTATTATTATTTTAATTTAGACAATCAATTTTAGGATTTTATTTTTCCGCTCTAATAATTATAACATTATTTAACAAAAGGAATCATATCATTTAAGACATTAAAATCATTTTTGGTTACATCAGAAAATACGGTTAGTCCTTCAGTGTATACACGTACATGCAAACACACAGGTAAATTATAGACAGTGAGATTGCATTTACTAAGATGTGTGCTGCTGTTATGTTTCCTCTATTAACTGTTACCAGATCACATAAAAATAAAACTCTCCATAACAAGACATTAGCTCTGGCTACAGAACTGGAAACCCATAAATGTTACTTATGTTACAGAGTCTTTTGAGGTTGGGTTTGTAAGACCCAGAGGAGGACCTGTGGCAGTACCATAAGCTGTGCTTTCCTACGTCTGAGAGACTTTCTGCCTTTAAGTGATGCAAGGACCAGCTACAGATGCAGATGCAAATACTCTGGAATGATCTGGAGTTCTGTGAATGAAATGTGCATGGGGACGACAGAGGCAAGATCAAGAGTTATAAATAACAGAATATGTGGAGAGATAGGAGAGCTTCTCCAGTCTGAGGGTCGTATCTGGATGAACCAGCCTTCAGTCCAAGCCCAAAGAAAATTATGATTTCCAAAACAATAGGGCATACAAGAAAAAACATAGAGCTTCTGTTTTTTATGCCATTCAACAAGATTTAGAAGGAAATGCAGCCAGAATTAATGGTCATTACCTGATGAAAACCAGACATCCTTGGGAATAGGCTCATACAATCCAGGATAAGGCTAAATGCAATTAAAAGGACTCCACTGAGGCCAAAATGGCAGAGGAGCCAGAGGAAACAGATGGATCTTAAAGTATGGAATCATCATCATGAGGAAAGACTTTTTTTTTAAATAGGAAAAGAAAAAAGAGAGAAAGAAATCTAGGTTAGGTGGCTAAAACATACGTGTATTGCCCTAGAAAGCATAAACAACTTTAAAGAAGTGACAGTGACAATGACTTTACTGATTACTTGTAAAGAGGGAATTGATGTTACTTTCTGAGTACATCTTTTTCTTGAAATTGGCTTATAAGTTAGTCAAAGAATGGTTGAGCAATTTTAAAGAATGATTCACTATTTACAGTAGTTGTTTCATCTGCAGTTCATTTTTAAGGGGAGAATTTAAAATCACCCCACTGTAGATTTCACTAACAAAAGTATTTTAATGTCACTTCTTTATATGCTAATACTGTATACGTTGCAAAAATCAGGCACCAGGTTCTCATTTACTGATTTCATTTACACACTTTCAGGATCTTTCACACGTATCTCAGACTGTAACAGGGCCTTCTTCTGCGTGAAAATCCAATTTGAGTGGTTCCCGTCGCATGTATTGGTGTAGCTCTTGGGTTCATAAGACCTTTTTGCACAAGCTTATGTTAGAAAAAAGAACAGTTGTATGGAGGAGGACTGGGGGTTTACTTCAGTAAGTACTGATGGAGTGGAATACGATTAGCCTAACATCTATGCTGAATTAAAGGATATTTTCACTTAAATTTACCACAGGAGAGGAGGGATAAAAATATCATTGCAAACCATGCCAGTCAGATTAAAACTGAAGTGAAACCTTTTTTCCTGGTAAAAAGGTTGTTGGTACATATTTTTAAAGGCTATGTATGGAATAAAAATTGGTCGTCAGAATTACTTTTGAAGAGCTTTATGAATTTGCTTCTGATAAGCAAATGGCATAGTGACAGTACAATTTAGTAACTTATCCAGTATATTCGGATTCATGGGCTACTCAGAAGTTTCACCCTCAGGCAAGACCTGTGGTAGTTGCAAGAAAATGATTTATGCATTGTAATAAATGTTACTGCTCAATCTGTTTGCTTGCTCAATGGTTAAAGTCCCAAAAGACAGGTCTATCTCAAATTAGGACTGGCACGCATTAACTGTCAGCTTTATATCGTACTGTAAAAGTCATTCAGCTGACAGAAATATTAGCAGAATGTTTTATAGATTTTTGTTCTGTATGAATCTTTGTATTAGTGAGGAGAAGCGATAGGGCTGTGGTGCTGTACGATGGGATTAAAGTTGCGTGTAGATGAGTAGTTTCACTCAGTGGTTCACTGCAAATGAACATCTGGACTACATATTGATTCCATGTGTGCAAATGAGATCAGCCCAAATAATGACCAGAATCAATCAAGCTTCAGCCTAGAAGTAATGTACGCTGGTACTGATTTGTTAGACAACCAGAACTGGCAGCACCTTGCATAATTTGGCACCAATTGACAAAGATTAGACTGTTTGGGGGCCTGACCGGTTATTAATTTGACACTCCCACCCCCACCCCCCCCAAATATTTTGCAAAGTAAAATCAGCTGTGGCTTATTTGTCCCTGCCCCCTCCTTTTCATACCAGCCCTAATTGTTTTAGACAAACAAGTGAGCTTGCGGCCTGTTCACTTTACACAGGAAGACATGAATTCTTTGATCCATACAATATTCTCTGGTTCAACCTTGGAGCTATTTACTAAGGAGATTTATTTGCAGACAGACAGTAAAGCAGTTCTTTACAAATGGAAATGAGTTCAGCTTCTTTGATTTTTTGGCTCAAGTTTCTTCCCTCCACTAGGAGCCATATAGCAAAACAATTAATACGTACCTGCTCTGTTTTCATATTTATTGGAGAGTAGCACAAGCAAACGGGTAGAAATTGTGCAGATGTTGTGGAGAGTTTTAGAGCAGTGTTACACCTCTGGGCCAGGGCTGTGGATGAAACAGAACTTGCCTAGCTGTACGTTTCAAGCTAGACTTCCACTTCAGACAAGGCTTGCCATGGCTCGCAACGCTTTTGACCAAAGCTGGCCTCATTTTCAAATCACTTTTTAAAATCAAGTGAATTTCACCTTGTGCTTATTTGAATTCCAGATTCACAGTAAAAAATAAATAAATGGTTGGATCAAAACTCAAGAAGATATTTGCACAGAGTACTGCAGAGTTTACTTTCACACAGTTCCAGGGGTGCTGTCATTGAACGTGCTGTCATTTTTCTAGGAAGTGTTTTCTTTGTACTTCAGCTTAAGAATAGGGAGACAGTCAGTCTGGTCAGTCTGGTGACTGAGAATGAGGAGACCTGAAAGTTTCTCTGTCTTACCCTGGGTGAAATGAATGTCAATGAAGCCAGTGAAGCTACAGTGATACTAAATTGTTGCATGGGAGAGCAGAAATTGGCATGCCTCTGTTGTCGATCTCCTGGCATATTGCAGGGTGCTTCCTTTATCCATCATAAATTCAGGATTGGCTTTATAGACCCCAGGAAGAATCAGGAAATGGATTTTAAAATATGTGCTCCCAAAAATGATTTTTATATTCTGACATGAGTCACTTTTAATTGTTTGCTAGTTATGCTATATTTGGTACAGCCCACTCCCAAAGGATCTATCGCTCTCTTTGGGGATTGCTTCCATAAATTGTGACTTACAGCGCCCTTTGGGAACACAAAGTAATTTGGGCTAGAAAGCAAGGAAACCAAAACTCCAGGTGGAAATTAAATAGGCAAAAAGTAATTACCTGCTCAGGTCAGGAGGGTTAACCCTCCCCTGGCAAAAGCGTGAGGGAATCTTTAATGATCACAGGTGGTGGAAAATTTTCGTGCCTTGAACCATAAGCGAGACGTCCAGCAGACGAGTGGCCCCTGATAGCATGCTGCCGCGCTGGTTTAGCACTGACCTAGGACGTCATCCAATTCTGCTGAATCGCCTGTGATTTCGGTAGTGTGAGATCAGGAAACAGACAGAGAAACTTAGTGCACCTCTAAAGCTGTGTCCTGCTGGGTGTCTCAGCATCACGCGGTGATCCTTCTGTCCAGCTCTTGCCCCTACCTGACCTTACATTGCTTTTAAGTTGCAGTGAGATCAAACAGGGTGGCATGGGGTGACGGGGATGTTTGTTTTGTTTCTGTGAATGGGCATCACTTGCGATTCATGTGGCTTACGGGCCCGTGCTAAGGGGATAACTGTTTGGTATGGAGAAGGGTGGTAGGTGCTGGTGATCTGACTCGCCTTTCTAATCACTAGAATCTATGATTCATCTGTTCTGGGAAAAACGATAACAAGATTATCAGGGATCTTTGAACGCAAAGCATATTTTATCCTAACTAAGAAACAGGTTGTGCCAGCTCTACTTACTGCATTCCTATGGTGCTTTTCTTAAAATAAACCTCTGCTGTACGTGCATAAAGATATTTGAATCTGCCTGAAAATATTTTCTTCCGGGCTGCCTAAATTAAAATGTAGGTGTAAAAACGTGGCACTTCTATCTTCCTGGAGAAATTCATGTGCAGAAGAAATCCTGCTTATATCTGCCATTTTTACTTCAGCTACTAGTATCTGGTTTGAGAACATGATTAATGACATCGAACTGACATAAATTTCAGTTCGTGAGGGGGTTTCTTTGAGTGCTTGTGCTGTGTGGATAGCATCAACCTGCCCAGAAAAGGACAAACCAAGATACCATCGTGTACTATCTATAGTAGAAGAATAAAATCAGCCCTTAGAAACTCTTACTACCCTAAGTAATGCAAGAAGCAAGCTTACCATACAGTGATGGTATTTGACAACGAATCACTAAGCCCTCTTTTCCTCTGTCATCTCAGTATTTAGTTTTATTATGTAGTAGTAGTATGTTTTGTGACAAAGAATAAAAGAAAGGCTTTCTCTTCATAGTGTTTATGTCATTAATGTGTTGTTTGTAATCAGTAATTTGTTTCTTTGAAGGGGTGTATTTCAATATATGGACACGCCTTGCTGTGGTTGATATTTTCTTTGGCTTGTTTGTTTTTCATAATGAAAATGTCTTTTCATGTGGGATTTTTTTACCTTTGTCTCTTTTTTATATATCGAACACCTTGCTGATGCTGGTGAATGGTGATATATAAATGAAATTGAAAAAAAAACACTAACAAGGATTAAAAGAGGTATCCCATTTTATAACATTTTAGAAGTGTTTTTATAGTTGTTACTTTAGCATCTTAAGAATGAAAAAAATGATTACTGTGTGTCTGAATCCAGAAGGTACTGCTGTGATCACTTAGACTGGTTTGATGGTTGCAGTATTTCCATGTAGTAAATCCTGAATCAAGCCACTACAATCTGATTGCACGTATCTTTTTAAAGATAGCTGGTTCAGATATCAAAGGCAGGAGATTATAAGAATTCCCAATGGTTTAGGTGTGTAGACATAAACTCAGATTCAGTTACAGTGGGAGTGTAAGTGAGCTTCAGAGCAGGCTCAGTTGCACAAACAGAGCCATTAACACCATGATGATGCTTCTCTGTGTCAAGGGTATATTTATTTCTATCATGTTCCGCAGGGGTTCTCCAAGATCATGGCTCGTATGACATTGTAAACGCTTTATAGCTGCTTCCTGTGGTAAAGTTCACCAGAAACAGTAGGACAGTGATACCATCATCTGCTATATCACTGTGCAGTGTGTTCCTTTGCAGCTCCTCCCAGGGAGCATTTGCTGTCCAACTCCGGGTTCATATGCGCAGTTCAAAACAGTAGGAATTGCTTCATCCTCGGAGATTCTTGAATACTCTCCCTTGGTTGTTATCTTCCGTCTCGCCTGTGCCAGATAACCGTTTGTGTAGTTGTTTTCTTCAAAAGCACCCATGAAGAAATTTTTGTTTGGCTTTGCTTTTCTATCCTTAAAACAATCTTTCAGCAACTAAAGATCTGAAGAAATGAGATTGACTTAATTGATACATTATGGAGATGATGTGCGTATATATGTATTGTGAGAGAGAAAAAAACAAAATGAAAAAAACCAAAACCTCTGTAGCTGTGCTTCTAGATGCAGAGTATCCAAACTTTGTGGGATGTGGAGAGGAAGGGGGAGCAGTGACTTTAACTTTCTGCAAAGTAAATTTCTAAGGAATTTCCCTTCTGGAGCCTGGCATTGATTGGACCTGTGTCCTTGGAAAAGTCACCTAGCCCTCTATTTTAATTTTCAATTCAGAAAAGGGCACTAAAAATACTTTCTTCTCTAGTTGCCCGGAGAAACTAGGAAACTAGGTGTCTGCAAAGTTTTCTTTTGCTGTTCAAGGGGACGAGAACGAACTGAATTTTAACTTCACTTTTTGGTCAGGTTTTGTAACCATAGTTTGATGCCTCTTTTGGCAAAATGTTACCATTGTGAGGATGTTTGTGGGAGCGCTACACCTCCATAACATGTCCTGACAGAAAGGCTCCTGCCAGCTGCTTCTGATGAGATGGCGGGTGGTTATTTTACTGTATTAGTAATAGCACCACATCGACTGCTTTTCAAAGGATGTGTGCCCATCTGCAGGTTATCCACAGAGGATAATAATGTCATCTTTCTTAGCAGCCTTCTATCAGATATATGTTGTCTCCTCCTTGGAGCTCAGCTTAAGTCTATTTTTATTTTTATTTTTATTTTTGTATTGTTTTCTCTGTGTATGTGAGACCAGAGCTGCTACTGGACATAAGTAAAATTTAGGATACTAAGGAGATTTAAAAAACGCCCTGAGTATGGTGATCAGATGGTAATGGCTACAGTCAGGAGGGAGAATTGTCTCACTGCTAGGGTGTGAGCTGAACCCTGAGACACATTTCATTCCTGACACCGCTCTGACCAGGACTTTCCAGACATGCTGATGTTAAAAGGCCTCATCAGCTGCAGCAGCAGCCCTGGCTCCCAGCTGCTTGCATGTGCAGGAAGAAGCACTCAGCAGCTTGGACATATTTGTTTACCAGTCCCTGTGGTTTGCACATCCCATGTGGAGAAGCCTTGGACTATGGTGCAGTTATCGGGAATCTCTAGGAGGTGTGGCTGAGATGTTTTAGCGGGAAAGGAAAAAAGTCTTTGTCCTTTCACTTTTTGTGTTAGAGGTTTTCCCACTAAATGGTTGCTCTTCCCAGTAAATGATTACCTCTTATTCTGCACCTTAGAAATCAAAATCAAATTTTGGAAGAGTGAGAGCTGTTCTGGTATTCACGAGGGAGGCTCATGAGCTCATGAGCTTTCAGATGAGAAGATTGGTACAGAGCTGCTCAGAGTGGCTGAACCTCAGAGCTTCCAGCACTTGTTCAGAGCTGAATGTTTCTGATTCTGTTTTTGAGCTTTATGGTCACTAATTCTGGGATGTGTGGTGTTTAGCCACCTCTGAATACAGCTTTCAGTGTATTGAGGGTACTGAGTTTGGTACTGTGGTTCCTAAAATCTACCTTACTCCCATATATCTAGCAGCTAAAGCCATCCTGAATTCAGCTAGAGAGCTGCCCTACAATGCTGTCCTTTATAATGGAAAAAATAGCGTAACCCTTCCCTTCCTTGCCCTGTCTTCTCCGCACCCTCTGGGAAGCACTGTGTGTAGGGGTGCTCTGTAGGTAACTCTGTGACTTTCAACCTCCCAGTAATGGCAGCCTTCCTCCTCCTTCCACCCTTCACCATAAAATAGCTACCCATTTATTTTGGTATGTTATAGCCTGCTCTGGGAACTGGAAAACTGGGTGCTGGCTCACAGGGAAGCCAGCAGCAAGGTGGGCAGCTGAACACTCAGCTCTGTGTTGTGCAGAAGTCCTTCCATCCTCTCTTGTACCTTTTCCTCTAGACACTTGAAGAGTTTCAGATACTCTGCAGTGGAAGGCACATCAGCAGCTTTGCTTTATATCTTGCTCAAACTAGGTGGCGTGCCAGCTTTTTTAGGCAGGTCTATTGTGATAGTTGTTCACAGTTGGTACTGTAAAGTATGTCCCTTTTCCTTTCCAGATGCTCTGTGCTACCAAATAAGGGAAAACATGTGTTTCCCAATGCTGTGATAAGTCAGAGGTATAAGTTACAGCTTTACCATATTGAGAAAGGAATGCAAAGTGCACTCTTCTCTATCAGCACATAAAGTGTTTACAGAATTCAGCTATAAGACATGGCACTATTCACTGAAGCAAGCTACATCACTGCTGAGAAGCAATTAGGGCTTTTTCTGACTTTTTAATTTGCCATTTACATTAAAAACTATTGTTGATAGTTAGATTTCTCGTTAGATACAATTCTACAATTTGCTCTTGTTCTTCTTGGCTAAAGCCCCTCACAATTAAATCCCTCCTCCCCCCAAAAAAAGAAAAAGGGAAAGAATTGTATCAGCTCATTTTAGTTAGCTTCTACTTTTATATATCATTTTCTAATTTTTCTGCACAGCTGAATATACTTCAGTTAATAACAAAATATCCAGAAAAGGAGGGTATATGAAATTGAATCTAAAGATAACAAGTAATCTGTTCATCAGTTTGCTGTGGTGTTTTTTTTTTTTTTTTCTTTTCAGCATTACTTTTTCTTGCTTTGGTTTAATACAGTGCCTTGTCTTAGTGGAGTGAAAATACCTAGTTTTGTTACCATGCTCTCCTAAAGCAGGAAATTAGCTTAAAAAAAAAAAAAAAAAAGCATTATCAGCCAAATCAGCTACACAATATGTTGCTAGGTTTCTTATTTTCAGATAGCAATTAAATAAATAAAAACAGAAACAGCAACTGGCACTCAGAAACCCAAATAACCATGAAATCTGAAGCATTTCCTTCTGCCAGAATGTGGTGGATGTTGGCCTGCTTCTTAACTCTACCTAAAAAAGCTCAAACAGCCAGAAGAAAGTTCAGAGCTTTAACATTAGCCCATGGTGCCCCATGTTTTCTTCAGAGGCAAGGGAGCTTGAACTGAGAAATGCCTTCCCAGGTAAATGCCAGACTGTGTAGTTTGTAGGTACTCTTGAGTGCTGACCTGGCTCTCGTAACCCTGGGGAGACGGCTCTGCAAGGAAGACACCTTTTTTGGAAAATTGTGGCAATGGTCTTGGGACTGAGAAGCTCTCTGGGGCTCCCCAGAAACTTACTGGCAAGGACCGTGGTGGCCACCACCAGCACATGGCCTGAGTGGCCTGGGCCTCTCTGGGCCAGGCCACCGTTCTCTGACCTCCTGCAGGACATCCAGTCACAGATTGTGGTGTTGGCCTGCAGCTGTTTCTGGCTCAGTGGCTCTTTGGTTTGCACATCTGCTGAGAGGTTTGGTTTGGAGAGGGGGGAGAGGGAGACGGGGAATCCTGAGCAATCCAGAGATACAACATGGCATACAGTCACAGATGTGCTGATGGATGCTGCAAAGAAAGCATTTTCTTTTTGAACTGTCAGCACTGTCTGTGGCTTGACACAATATTTTATCTTCATTTTAAACTTTTTGCTCATTATTAAAATATTTAAATTGGCTGGTGTGAAATCCTGTAGGAATAGTAGGAGTTTATTTCAGGGCAGCAGTGCTTAAAAGAGCCCCATAAGCACAACCATGTATGGGGGCGGCAGGCTATCAGTCCAGAGGAAAACTTACTGTCAGTTCAAATGTAATCCATATGTTAAAACTATAGAAAGTGTTTGTTAGTCTGATGGTTTTGCTAATACTAAGGAATGTTCCCTCGTGGGAGACCTAACTTTTAAGATCCTGTACTGGTAAGTGCTTTACTAAAGTGGTCTTCTGGGGTGGTGTTGGAGTTGGAGCATTGGTTTTGAAGTTATGTGACATTTTGCCAGGTAAGGGCATTAGTTGACCTGGGGTACAGTGGGGAATGATAACGACCCCTTCTCACACACATCAAACACAAACAGCTCTGACACTGTGGTTTTGGGAACAGGGACATGTATCTGCTGTACAAATGAATGTGCCACAGGATTCTACCTCAAGAAAACAGAGGCTGACAATTTGTGAATACAATGCTGTACTTCCTGAGAAAGCGGACAGGGAGGCAACTTGGCCATTCCTTGCCTTTCCTGCAGGAATGTCAGTGTGTCAGTAGCACTGAAGTGCTAGCATTGCAGTTGGATGAAAAAATGGGTGGTTGAAAACAAGTGGCTGAAAAAAACACAGGTATTCTTTTGTCTCTGCTTTTTAAGATAAGATTTTGCTCCCAATCTGTGTTCAATTTTGCTTAGTTCTAGGTCAGCCTGAAATGAGGTGTAAATTTGCAAAAGGAACAGAAAATGGCTGCTGTTGAGATAAGTGCAGAAGGAGGGAGTTGTACAAGGGGCAAGCAGGTTTTGGACACATGAATGTGACTGTGACTGACTTACTGGTACAGTTTCTTTCTCTGAAAATCAGAGCAGAGTGAGACGGGCTGGGATCAAGGCCAAAGTTTCAAAACAGCTCAGGGGCACCTAGATGAGGTGCTGGATTTTGGATTATGTTCTGTTCTCAGTCATGGTGCAGCCAGATTTGGGGGGCATCGGTGAGAACTGAGCACCATTGCAAATCCAAGCCCATACTGAGTTCTTCGTCTAGGCAATTATCAGCGATCAATGAGAGACTGGTCCAGTAAAAGTGAGTCCAAATATGCAAGGATAAGTCAGTTCCTGAAATAAAGGCGTTATACTGCATGAGACTGTCCAGTCTGGCAAAAAAATGATTACTGCATTCAGTGTATATGACTGGGGGTTGTTGTCCATCCTGGCTAGTTGCGAATGTTCTCCAAGGACGGGGGACTTTAGCATATTGCTTCTTGGACATGGAAATATCATAAAACACACATCCTGCAACATGCAAAGTTTTTAATGGGAAGTGGTGGTTTCCCTTAAATCTCAGCAGTGATGACGCTTGACACTCGTGGTTTAGGATAACAGAGAAGTAAATTATTCAAGCAACTTTTTTTTTTTTTTTTTTTTTTTTTTTTTTTTTTTTTTGTACTGCATGTCATGTATCCTACATACTTGCTTCTGCTGCAAATTCCAGTGATAGAAAAACACACTAATATTTACCAATCAACTTGATTACATTTGACACAGTAGGTTTATACAATAATTTCTTTAAGTGACTTTCAGTTTAAAAAGAAGAGAATGCTTAAACAGGTCATCAGCAACCTTTTTGTACCTCCTCAACAAATTCTGTGGGAGACTGTGGGAAGATTGATGATGATGACGATTAATATTTATTTATTTATATTATCATAGTTCCCTTTAAACACATGTTCCTCTTTTTTGCTATGAATTGCATGTTAGAAAAAGCATTTAGACTCCCAATTGTTTACAGTCTATGCAATATTGCTTCAGAAAACTGACAGTCTCAGTAAATGCTGTCAGATATAATGTTTGCTACAACTTCTAGACACTTCAAATTTTTTATCTTAAGTACAAGGAAAGCAAACTCAAGATACCCTACTGATACTTTACTGCTAATGTTGTACCTTCTTTCTTAGCTTCCATTTCAAACCACGTTTATAGCAGCCTGACTGAAATGGTTCTCAAACAAACACAGAATACAACCAACGGAAAAGCCTTCCTAAGCATATCGTGGCAAACCTTTTACAAAACTGCCATAATACATTTAATGTTGAGCAGACAAGAACTTAGGATGAGATGTGCGTATGCACATACTTAACAGTCTAGAATTTATTAGGAGGCATATAATATGCTATATCTTTTACTTATTTATGTTGATGTTTTGACAGTGTTGCTGTTCTGCACAAAACACATTTTACAGAAGTATTTTAACTTTAAGAGGTCAGAGGTATTAACTTTGGTTATATTTACATATTGTTCTTATTACAACTGTAAAAGTGACATTCAGCATAAGTTTAGGTTTACAAGTATTGTTGCACCATGATAGTAAGAGGCCCATTCAGAAGTACAAAGTATAATATCAATGCTACAAGGAATAAGAAATTATTTTTATTAAGTCTGTACTTTTATGCAAAATGTGGGGAAACATTCTTGTTTTGTGATGTTGCAGTTCTTGCTATTCCTTTTCTTTCTTGAAGCATAAATCATGTTGATGTCATGTCACTCATACTTCAGAAGAACACCTGAAGTAAAGGGAAGTTTTGAGTCTATTACTGCAAACAAAACAAATTTGATAGGAAAGACAATGAATACATGTCTTTCTGAGGAATGGTAATTCATCAAATGGTCATTCCTGGTAATGCTGTGTGTCATTTTTTAATCCTTAACATTTAAATTCTAGTAGCAGTATCCAAAATGTGCTAGATGCTTCCCTAACATTATTTCCCTACAAAATGGGCTGAATTTTTATCTCATTTTTGCTTCAAATATACGCAAAGGCCAAGTATATTTGCACATTTAAGTGGCATCTAAGCATATTCATAAAATTAATCTGAGTAAAGATAAAGTTTGTTAACTTATAGATTATTCTACAACATTTCTGTGAGATCTATGTTTACTTGATTTTAAAGTAAATATTTTTGTAGATGTGAACTAAAGCAAGAGTCTAAGAAGTATGGGGCTAGATAGATGGGTAAGTTATTATCCAATCCAACAAGCTCTGAAAGGACAAAAACCAACAGCCGATACTGCCTCTTCCCTCCCTGCCACTGAATCAGTTGTCCACATTCCTCTGGATCATCTCTCTTCAGACAGTACAAATTTTCCTATGCTGTCACTTTCAAAAACTTTCACTCTTGCTTTTTCTCCATCATCCTCCTGCTGCCCTAAAATTTTTCTGGTACGTTGTGCAGCTCCCTATTAGTGTTGTCAAAAGGAAACAGATCCATCACACAACTGAGGTTAAAATCATGCGTGGGTGTCCCTATTCATTGTTAATCATTGCTCAGGTTTCTCTATTTGGGGTCATTTCTTGAGAGGTGAGTTAAAAAAGTCTCACTTTTCTCCCTCCAAGTGGTTAAAAACATTTCATGGAAAAGAGAAGTCAGTATTTACCATTGAAGGAGCCTGAGGTTAGTAACACACCACTCCTGAAACTGCACATTTGTATTCAAATGTCTAAAAATATGCCCAGATCATACCAGTTTGTCTGCTACTAATAAAGTGTCATCATACAACTTGTCCTTTCCACTGTTTGTCATGGTTCCATAGACCATGTTAAATACTGATTTATTGCCTGTACTTTGGCCAACTAGTTCAAATTACCATCTGGATGGTGCCTACGGGTGTCTCCACTTTCTGCATGTCAGGGTCAAAATGCAGGTTCCCAGCATATAAGTTTCTGACTCAAGTGGCTGTTCTGCCATTCAGAAACTTGATGATTTTCCTGAGTCCCCGTTTGCCTTTCCTGCTCTGCAATAGATTTCACATCCTGTCCCTCTGCTATCTCCACACAGAGAGAGATCAGGCTACAAGGCTCCACCCGAGCAATTTCCTAAGAAGCAGTTGACATCAGTAGCTGTGAGCAGTGATAGAGACTGGTTGCACTCAGTCTTACCTGGTCCTGTTGAGGTGGCTGTGAAATATAAGACATCATTCTGGTTTGACAAGAAATTGGAGCCTAGAGTGGCAATGCCTAGGCTTGTGATTTAGAACAACTGTTAACATATAATGTGTTTTTTGAGAGAGTAGAGCAGAAAGTGCCATAATTTTGATTAGGTGCCACCTGTGAGGAGAATAAAAGCAAGATAATCTTGACCTTAGGCCTGTGTGACAAAATGTACATGCACATTTTGACTGATAAACATAAAAAAAAGTTGGTTTATAGGCAACTTCTGTGAAACAACATCTCGAACTGCTTTGGCTTTTGGCAACCTTGTTTCGCTAATGAGATACCAATGGAAACAAAGGCTATATCTGTTCCTGTCAACAGGAACTTGTAATAAATAGAGACATAAAGATGTGGAATTAGAACAGTGTGGGATTTTGGAGGCGGGGTGGGTAATTTTTTTTTTTTTTTTTCTAATGAAGAGCTTATGTATAATGAGCTTATTCTCTGGTTTAGGTTATATTGACATCAGTGGAAATATTCCCTTATAGAAAAACAGGAGATTAGATCTTGCAGGATGCGGCTAATTTTAAACTGTTCTGTTCTTTTGTTCTCGGAGTGAGCTCCTTTCTTCTAGGCAGGTTGAAAACTGAAGTCTCGAGCTCTTATGGAAAGGAAGGTGAAGCACTGAAATCTCTGATTTAGCTTACCTTTATCTGAGACTAATATGGGTAAATAATAGTCACTAAACTTCTGAATAGGGTAGCAAAACTGCATGAAGTCTTTTAAATAGGGAGGTAAAATATTAATCATGAGACTGTGCTAATTGTATTTGTAGAATGATTCATTTTCTCTATTAGATATTGATGCTGTGAAAGAGATGTACCTTTGCTGCTAAAAATATTGGTTACATATATATATTTAACACTTTATCATAGAGGTATGTTTGTATACACACAGCAATTTCTCAGCTATAGTGTCCTAAAAGTACTGTGCTCCTCATGATCCAGCGTCAGTACCCTGGAGTTACACGCTGTCTTCTGTTTAAAAGAATGACCACTGATATTTGAAAGACATTGCAGTGTTGTATGAGGCTGAAGGTCCCTCGATTCCTTACTGTCCCCCTGGCTGTGTCCAGCCTTGGATGCTTGTGAGGAGAGTGCTGGAACTGGATGGAAGGCAGGTGTGAGGAGGCCCCGCTGAGGCTGTATCAAGTATTCACTTGGACACACGACTTAGATAACAGGTTCTCACATTTAAGTTGGATCTGTTAGTGCGGGCTATGTACATGCCTCTGTGTGCTTTAACAGAGCCTCCATTGCCCACCCATGCATGAAGTGGGGCTTTAACACAGTGTATTTTGATGTCAAGTGTTTTGAACTTTTTCATATTCCTCAAAAAAAGGCTGCTAGGAAAGCAATGGCTATGTCTGTCCAGTACAGAAAATGATCCTAATGATCATCCCATACCACTGAGGCCAGCTGCCATATTTTAGTAGTATTAAACCACCTTAGCTTCCAGAACAGGGTGGTTACATCCATGCTGCTTTTCTGGGGGTATGTCCTTGGTCCGTGCTAACTCCTGAGCATTGTTTTTGCTAGACAGAATAGGTGTCATCCCAGTGATTTTTTCCACAGCTGAGTAATATTGATAACCAAGTTGCAGCGTCTGGAAACATTTCCTGGCTCTGTCTAGCAGAGAGTTAGCCAGTGGATTTATTGTCCCCGTAGAATTTACACACAAGTCTCACATAAGTTGATGGGATTTGCAAATATATTGCTCCATTGGATTTAACTCATGGTCACACAGAGATTTCATTTGCTTTAGTTTGTTGTGCAGTATCCAAATGCTGGGACACAACCAAGCATGAAAACACCAAATAAAACTGCTGGTAAGAAAACAGACTGTTTTTGAGTCAATGATGATCTTGTGATTAATCAAGGACCAGTTCTCATTGGGTTGAGGAAAATGTCCATGAATTCATGGGTGGAAATGAGCAGAGTTTTGGTGGTGAATTGGGATAAGAGAACGGAAAAAAATGTGTACTTTTTATGCAGTAATTATGTACACAAAAGCACATTTTCCATTCCTGTTTCCCCCATTCTATGCTTTAATTTTTCTTGACATCGGATCCATTATGGTATCGTATGAGTTTCGTCACAGAAGTAAATAACAGCTTGTTTCCTTGGGAGCAATTGAAAAACAGAGTAAAAACAGCACTTACTGTTTTTGAAAGTTGTCAGATTGTCATGGTAGTGAAGTGTTGCATCATGTTGTCATGACAACTCAAATTATAAAAATTGATTTAAAGAGAAATAAAAGCATTCTTCAATGATGAAAATCATGTAACTTTAAAGGGTTCAGCTTTTATTTTCTCTCTCTTATTCTGCCTGCCTCCTGTTTTTCAAAAAATGGGTAATATTCATTCAGGACTCTCACCAAGTAAAGACTTGCAGGGCACAGTGACTCGAGGAGCTGTGGACCAAACCATCACCATCCAGTATTAGGGGAAAGTCAGAATGGGATGAAAAGTGGTTTTTATTTGTTTTTCTTTTTCTTCATTTTGCCTATTTGCATAATTTTTTCATTCAAGCAACTCTTTAAAATATGTATCAATATAAACAGATACCAGACACTCTGGGTTTGTCAGGGATCAAGAGCAGCGAGACTGCGGTGTGTTCAACCTGTTTAGAGATTCTGCTGGAATTTCAAGAGCCCTCAGCAATGACCTGTTTGTGTTTCTCCATCAAAATCAAGGAGCCTTTACTTATTGTGCCAATGGCTAGAGAGAAGTAGGTTAGCACTGACCACTGTTGAAGTTTCATTCTCTCTGCAGAGTGTGCTCAGAATGATTAGGGCTGTTTTTAACAGAGGATGGTTTTAAGCCACAGTAACAGAATAAGATAAACAAACAAACAAAAAAAGGTAAATCATGCAGTTTGTCAGTTCTTGTAAAACAGCTATCATCACCAAATACAAAACACTGACAAAATAGCAGCAAAATCCCTTGCTCTGAGCAAGGTCAAGCAAAATTTGATTTATCACAGTGCATTGGTCTTGTATACTTTGTAACAGATTTGTACAATCCTGTCCCTGCATTTATAGAGACAACGGTGTTTGCGTGTGTCTGTACAGTCATTTCTGCTCCTCCTGTTCTTACCCGACAGACTTTCAGCCTGTTTCAGCTGGATTTTGCGGTGCGCAGAGATAATGTTCCTGGGACTTCCAGGGAAACAAGGGAATAGGCTGCCGCCTGAAGTGGTCCTGTCCTGCGAGCTTTCTGCCCGCGGGCGTGCAGCATGAGCTCCTGGTGTGACTTCAAAGGGAGCTCACACAGGAAGCAACTCTTACAAACACCCCGAGTGCAAGAGGAGCTCACAGTTAATCATTAGACGCATATCTATAAGCAACCAATTTTCACTGGTTCTCATAAATTGTCTAATTGGCCGGGAGAATGAAACATACTTTAGAAATGGATTGCATGACATGAGATCTTGAGAAAGTTAGAGACAAAAGCAATTCTTTATGAAGGAGATGGCCACAGAGGTACAGGACGTCTTTCTCTGTTAGCCATGCTCTGAATGTTTCTTAAACTATCCCTCTTTTATTTCTGTACTGGGAGAACTACCATTTTCAAAGGCCTTTGACTTGGGTAGTTCCATAACAGATGTTAATTGAACATTTGAAAAAACTTGTTGCTGCTAAAAATCTTTGCCTGTTTCACTGAGCTGCCTTCCCATGAACATTTCAGTACTCAAGCAGTTTCCAATAAAATATAATAGCATTGTAATGGAGAGATGTATTTCTTCTTCTCTTCATGTAAAAGAAAACAGCTTTTATATTAAATATAGACACAGAAATTTTATATGTTACAGCTTGAAATTACAGTGAAGAAAAGTCATCTTGGGAACAAGAGAAAATCTGTGAAATGTCACCCTCATTAATGAGAGTTTCAGAAAGTTAACGGAAGGGGCTAGAAATGAAACATTTTGGTAGCCCAAACCAGAGATGTCTCTGAAATCATAGGAGATAGTGTAAGACATTCAGCTTGCGCTGCACTGAACAACGCATTAGTCACTTCTGTCTTTCTCAGTCTTCCCCAAAATTTTCAGTCAGTCTGTTGATTGTGCTTGATGCCTGTGCAGCAGCCTGAAATGGCCAGGTCTCCTTGGTTTTACCACTGGCAGGGAAAAAGAAAGAAAAGTTTAGTATAATTATAGAACAGTATAATAAATAATAATAATAATAGTAATATATAATGATAAGTATAATAAAGTACACCTAGGCAGCAGGAAATTTTTAGTTTCACTTGAACAATGTTAGTGGTGCAGATGTGCTGGTTTGGGCTGCGTGAGATTAGCGAAGATGGTTGTGAAGCTGGGAGAGTTATCTGCTGTCACGACCACCTCCGTTGGCAACATTTAGCCTTGCTGGGGATGGGGGCATAATTCTCCCTTCCTCATCCAACAATAGTGCTGCATCTCCGGTTTTATGTTTTAATTGCATGTACAAGATGGTAACTGCTATATCCTAAGCAAGCTGGAGCTCACCCTGCCTTTCTCTATGCCTGGACCTGTACCACATGAGACCAGAGTTGATACAGGCAGGCTTTCAAAAGTGTAGTCCTACCCTTACTAAATTCAAAGAAAGCCACGCTATGAAGTGTTCCTGACATGACTGATGCAGAATACGTGATTCATAACTAGTTTTGCAGCACGCCTCTCTCACCCGCTGCCCGTTTCTGCTGTTTACTCATGTGTTTACGCCAGGCAGCAGAATGTCTAAACCTGCGCTGCACAGTTAGATGAATATACAGTTAGTGTATGTTTATTAATATCTGTTTTCTTGTATCCATCTAGATGGTATATTGCTGATGTACATACTTGTTAACTCAGTGCTTTTATTAAAGAATCCTTTAATTAAGGCCAAATGAAAAGAGAGAAATGTGGAAGTCGTTTCAAGTCTGATTTTTCACATGAACTAGCTGTTAACTAATCCTGTATGTAACTTTTTTGATCTAATTGCATTGTGTTCAGTCTATCTAGGGTTGCCTCTCCAAATCACCATATAAGAGCCATGCAAGTTGCAGCACATTTCAGGCATTAATAGTGGCCAGGTAGTATTATACTATTTTTAATGAATGTCTGTTTTCTATTCTTTGCTATGCTTTCTTTGGAAAGAGGCCCATGTAACAAAGTATTAAGAAAACACACTGCTGCCCTGGAATGTGTATATTAGCTGCAGATTATTTCCTATTAGCAGATTAGCTGCAAGACTATTGGCTCTGAAAGGTCTTTGAGAGTATTTTGTTTTGTAACTGATTCAAGCCATGGGAGAGAATTGCCACCCTGATTGGGAAGAAGAATTAGCTACTGTTGCCATGGCCACTGGAGCTCACACTTGCATTGTTAACTCCAGTGCCCTCCGATGAGATGCCACAGCATGAGCTCCTTGGCTTTGTTAATGAAATGATAGAATATGGTTTTTTGGGCAGGCAAGGAGCAGGCTGGGAAAGTCTCCTGTGAGAGATATGTGGAATGGTTTTTTTTTTCCTTTTTTTTCTCGAATTTGGTGTTTAATTTAGGACGTGCTGCAGCTTTGCACTACCGTGGTGATGTTAGGCTGTGAAATCACTGATGTGGGACTCCCTTTAACAAAATGTTACCGGTCTCCATTTGGAGGGGAAGAAGCTAATCCTGTCCCCTCCGCCACGGAGCGCCGGCCTGCGGGAACCTGTTCCAGCAGAGGAGAGAGGGCTGGATTAAGTCAGCCCACACAGGCATCCGAGTCCGTGCTGCATCTCAGATAATTTTCATGTGTTGGATTATAAAGCACAACAGGGCTTGTAGAAACTGGAGCAACTATCAGTGTTTGTTAGGGCTGCTGTAAACTACAGTAGCTCTAGTGCTGTCTGTCTAGCTGCAGGCAAGGAGAAATACAGGACAGGTTTACTTTCCCATGGCTTTGTCAGAAATTAATTTCTTGCTTGGGCTCTAAGACTTGGCACATAATACCCATCCCTTAGAAGTAATAGTTTGAATACAGGGGGAAAAAAAAGTGTCAATAGCAGAGCTAATAAGAGCATAAAAAATGTATGAAATTAATTTCATGTATTTGAGAAATAAACGAGTATATTTGACTAATCGTTGGTAGACTGGGCTCACGTCTATTTCATATATCTAGCTCTGTTTAACTTCCAAGGAAGTTTCAAACACAGAAGAGTGTAGTATTGGAACATTTATCAATGGGAATGGTAATCAGAAAATAATTGTATTGATGTCTGCATATGAAACATAGCTCCTGAAATATATGAGTAATTTCTAGCAAAATGCTTTTTTCTTTTTAAATCTATTTTCCCCCTTCTCTCACATTCAGCATTAGCAGAATTGATCTCCTTAATTAAATCTCCCCACTGTCCTGAACTCTTTACTTAAAACCACTTTATGAGATTGTGTCACGTGGAAATGAGCCAAAGAAATGTATTTCCACTGGCATAGTGAAGTGTTGGCATTGGGCATTTTTCAACTCAGCAGCAGGGTGTGGATGATAGGCCAACTACATGCATATAATGTGTGTCATGCTGAATGGTGGCATGGAGCAACCTACATCATGGGTGGTAATGGGGCTGTCTCACTGCGGCTCACTGATTTTTATAATGGATATTTTTAAATGATTGCAGACTTATCCTGGGAAAAAACATGATAGGGATTATTACAGAGACTCTTAGAAACATGCACATTGTTCTTTATAGTTTCTCAACAAGTTCGAGTTTTACGGTTAAGATATTTGCAGGAAAGAGAACAGTATCTCCTGGTAGAGTCACTTGGAGTCTTTCAAGGAGAGAACAGGGCTAACCTTGCTGCAGAGCCTTCTCCTGTCTAGGGCTTTTCCTGTTCTTTTTTTATCCTTGCCTGGATCTGTTTTTCTCCTTCTCCTTCTAGATGTACTGCTTGCAGTTTCTGCAGAGGCAAAGGAGGATCATGTTAAAGGTGGATGAATATGCATATAAGCACAAAGGGATCAGGGAAAACGGTTTTGTTCAGCTTAGATCAGCAGGAGGGACTGCATTTTGATTGGCACCTGGGCAAGGTGGAGGGCAGCAAATTAAAAGTTGAAAATAGAAAAGCATCAGCATTGCAGCACAGTCCTGGCCTCCGCACTTTCTTGTTCAACAGAGCTCTGCCCACTTGGCATTTGTTACTGCTAAGTAATCATCTGTCACATCAAAACAAATGGTTAATAAATCCAGGTATAGTAATAAGCTACTCATATATGCTAGTTGCGTAGCAGGGCAAAATCTCAACAGATTTTCACAACTGATCCTTTCACTGTGAAAAAAATAAATCCTACCACATAAGACAAAGTAGGACAAAAGCTGTTTAAATAGAAAAGATGTATGTGTGCATACGTGTATTTTTATATAAATATATTTCTTCACTTCTCAGTATCTCTGTAAAGTTTATAAGAGGGTTTTCTCACTTCTGGATCCCATTTTCATCCCTCCAAACTTCTGGAAGATGTACAACTTTTGGGAGGAATACATTTTGACCTAAAAATCACTTCTAGATCACTTTCTATTAAACTTGAAATCCTGATGAATGCAGAACAGGTTCTTTATCCTGAAAACAGAGCTAATACTGGATAGAATAGTGCAGAAATGGCAGCTGTCATTCAGGGCCAAGGAAAAGGAAGAGATCTTTACTTTGATCTCAAGATACCAGCAAACAGTGCTTTTCTGATTACACACAGTGACTTTTTAGTGGGTAAAAAAGCAATCTAGGAAACAGTATAATAAAAATCCCAAAGTTCCATTTGATCAATCTAGTTCTGATGATACCCATTTCCAATTAATGCAATTTCCCCTAATTTCTAAAGCACTTCCAAAAAAAAAAAAAAATGCAGCCTCGTGTGGCATTCCACTGGGGAAAAAGATATATAAACCAGTAGACATCCTTTGAAATTCCAAAGTTTATTCTTGCTTATTGCCTGAGGGAGATGAAAGTCTTCATCTGAGGAAAATTCACAAATTCAGACAATTCAAGGTCTTTGCAATGAATGCTTAATAATCTCTGCTTTTATTTATACATTTATTTTTAAAGAAATGCTTTACCCATTGCAATCTAAAGCATAGGTTTTCTCCCTGTGTCTAGTCTGACTGAAATAATACTTTATCTTCCTATCTGTCTTTTCATTTTAATGGAGTATTTAACACAGAGACTACTTGTGACCATGGAAATGACAGTCCATTTAGCAGGAGAGCTAGCTCTCGTGTTTGTCTTTCTCATACTGGAACCACAGTACCAGGAATGGAATGGGATTTTCCAAAAGTGATGCTTTTGTCCTCAGTTCTTGGACTTCCAAGGTACTCTTGGGGTGTCTAAATGGTGGATGTCATTTCTGAGAGATGCTTTTTGCCACATGAGCAATTTAGGAGAATAGCATGATGTTCGCAGTGAGTTTCTTGACCAATGACATAAAGGAAAATCTCAGGCCTGTCTGTGCCCATCTATTGTGTGTTAATGTGTTTCATCATGGGATTCTTCTGTTTGAAGGGATGGTTGCGTACTTGAATACAGTTCCTTTTGATTTGATTCTGAGATATGAGTGAAAGATTTGGGATTTTTGTTCAGTAACATAACATCGTGTGTGGTTACTAGCTCTTGCTAAAGCTTCAACTTGCTGAAACTGCAACAAGCCCTATTTTATAGGTCTTTCTCCTGTTTTACAGAACACAAGGAAATCCTTCCTTCTTTCTTTCTTTCCATCCCATCCCATCCCTCCAAGAAGAGAAATTAAGTTATATAGCTTCTCTCATACGCTTAGAAATGAGACTCCTAGAATTTGCTATCCAGAACCCTTCATGGTTTGTTTTTCAGCTTCTGTGCAGATGCAAGCACACAAGCTCTTTTAAATAAAATTATGCACACTAAGAAGAAGAGGGATGGAAAGGAACTTCAAGTGTTCTGTAATGAAAGGGGGCTCACTTTTCTGTAACATTTTCCACGGAACACTTTTGTTTGCACATAGATATTGATTTTCCATCTTCAGAAGGCAGTTGTTTATAATAAATACTGTGGTGAGCTGTTTTTGCTCTTTTAACTTAGTACACTTCAGAACTCTGGCTTTACTTAGTAAGGGTTTTCAGAGATCTTTTGTGATAGAACAGATATGCTGCAGTCCTGGGTTAACATTTCAGAGATGTGAATGTGATTACCAGTTTAAATCTTTTTTTTTTTTTTTTTTTATCTTTAAGGCTAGAAGGGAGCTACTTTGTAGCATGGATAAGGATGTGTTCTTGCATAGCCAGAAATCGGAGAAATGCTTATAAAAGGAAACTAAAGAAATATATAGAGGTGTTATATTGCATAGTGCGTACAGCAAATGCTTTGTAACAATCATTGTTTGCATGATAGAACAAATAATGGAAATAGACATACATGGGAAAGTTTTTGCTGCTCTTTATCTGTAAATATCTAAATGCTATAAGCAGGAAAATACAACTGGAGTCTTGGTTTTGGTTGATATTTAGGACAGGCAGTTGGGTTCCTTCTATGTCTCCAACATACAGGGCAGTATTTGCACAGTTTAACACAGAGAATCATTAGTATTAGGACCAGGTCCTTATAAGAACGAACACAGAAGCTTTCTTGTAATTATTCAGGTATCAGGTAGGTAAATCTTAAAGAGCATTTCAAAAGTTCAAAAGGCTTTGTAGATATATTCTGCATGTTCAGTTTGTCCTAGCATTACTTAGCCTTACTTTGGCTGACTAATGTGTATATTTGCCTGAGTTGAATAAGGGGTTAATATCATTTGTGCTGCAGTTGGGAATACTCAAAAGTGTAACAACATTTATATTTTATATTCATCTAATAGAAAAATGTGCACAGATGTGAGAAGGTGAGTACAATAAATAATTGAGGAGGACATTAGAAGAAGAAATCAAAGCCACTTATATGCTTATGATCTTTTAATTAAAGATGGTTGAGTGCAAATCAGTGGAATTAATTCTAGTTTCCTTAATGGGCAGTAGAAGTGATTTTGTTCTCCTTGTAGTATACCCTTGTTATTTCACTGCAAATACAGTTGATAGTAAATGTAAGTGATGGATAAGGCTGGAATTCTGGGCTGAAATGCTAAATGAAAAAAGTTTCAAAAAGGGCTGCTTAGATGTACAGTTGACATACACATAGTGTCATAATAAAAAAATGCTGAACTTGGTCAGTAACGGTCTCAAATAAACAGGAACAGTTGCAAATGTATGGAGTTAGAATGTGATTTCAGGTTTCTGATGTTGGACACCTTGACAGTGAAGCAGTCCCAACTGTCTGAATATTGAGTCATAAAAAAAAGGTGGCACTTAATTTGCATGAGAAAAAAAGTTTTGTCTCTGCATTGCCTTCTAATCCTGTAGCCATTATAGATGCTGTTATGACTGGCTGTACCGGAATCAGAGAAGATACTCCGTCTCAAAATAACAATAATCTTTTTAAATAGGTTGTGATTTAATTACAACTAACCCACTGCTTTTTTAGCTTGCTTTCTTCATCAGATGAAAAGAAAAAAAGTTGTCATGAATTGTTTACTGCCAAATGCAGTGGAGTGAAGCATGGTGTGAGCTGCTCCTCTAAAGTTAGCCACACATTTCTCTTGCAGCTAGTGACAGTTGTGCTATTCCTGTGCTCTGGTGGAGGTTGTGGTGTTGTTGCACATTTCCTGCCACTGAAAGTTACTGAAGTTTTGTAGTGTAGGCAATGTCTTTTGGGGACCAGAAGGAGGCAGACAATGAAATCAGGCTATATCCATGAGAGGTCGGGCAAGTTGTTTTGCACAGCCATGGAAATGTACATAACTAAAAGACTAAGAGCCATACAGAAATGAGTGGAAGAGCTAGAACTAAATCTCAGACTGATTGACGGGCTTGCATAGCTTGTAAGAAAACTTTATTTTTAATTTGCATGAGCACTACTGTAATGAAACAGCCAGGAAGCATCAGAAAAAAAGAGAGAGAACATGCAAGCTACATGTACCTTGAGAACTCGCCATTCTGTTTGGCTGGATGGTGACTGCACCGGTGAGATGGCCAGCAGTACAGCAGTACAAATATGTGTTATAAATTTATATCATCCTCTAGTGTTTGTTCAAGTTGAACTAAAGAAATAACAGTGATATGGGGAACTTCTCTTGTACCTGTTGTCTTTTTATGATCTCTACAATGATCTACATGTCTTAATATCCCTTTGATATCACCAGAGATGTTCTGTAAATTGCTAAACTAAATTCTTAAACAAGCTTTAGTGTGCTACATGCACACTAGAGATTTATACCGTTCTTCACTTTGCCT
>VXAL01004942.1:5894-43966 GCA_013399475.1 Chauna torquata
ATGATAGAGCTGCATTTTTTTGTTGTTGTTTTTCTTTTCTTAGTCAATTCAAAACTTTTGTGTATTTTCTAGAATTTTGTCTTGTCTATTTTTAAATGTTCATGCTACAGATTTTCCAATTCTGCTTTGAGAATAGGTTCTGTAGAGCTCAGCTGCTTAGATGTTTTCCCCAGGTACTTTTTTTTTTCCCCACTCTCCTGTAGTTAATTCTGTTACGTCCCCACTGTTGTATTACCCTCAGATCATGTTAAATGATTATTCTCCTGAAGTGGCACATGGATCCTTCAAATAACTGCAGTTACTTAGTTTTACAGGCTAATTCTGTAACCTTTTATCAGTTTACTTTTCCTGGCTGTTGGGTACAAGAGTTTCTGTTGCTGTTTCTCTCTGGAGTTGGTTTAACTATCATTATTGCCAACTTTTGCAGTGGCAGCATATAAGACTCCGTGGCAAGCTACCTGCTGGGCTGGGTGTTTTCCTAGCAATCCGTGTTGGTAGATGTTCTTCCTAATGATAAATTCACACTCTGTACGTATAATTGAAAAATGAAACATTTCTCCCAGTCGTGATCGAGGAGTGGTCACTTTGTTTTCCACACTTTATTTAAAGTTCATGCTTTTCCCATGGGTTGGGTTTTTACAGATATCCTTTGACGCAGATTCAAGAATCCTTACAGTCTCAATAATAAATTGTCTTAATTTCTTAGTCCCAATGTCAGGTGCAGGTGCTACATAGCTAGCCCTTCACTGGTTTGGGTTTTTGCAATGCAGTGGTACCTTGATGTAGTACTTTCTCATTGTCTGTGCTCTATACTGGATTAAAGGACGAATGCTAACCACAGATGTGAGGGATTCTGTAACAGGAAACTCAGAGTGGTTCTTAAAATAGTAAAGTCTTCAGAGCTTCGGTACTTTGGATGCTGTGGTGATGGGCAATAATATTTATTCTTCTTATATTGGTGAGTTTTATGGAATAATGAAATTTTATTTGAAATAAGGTAAACATGCTACTTAAAGTAACACTAGGAAATGTGACACAAGGGTCTTTAAAATGCTTCTCACGGGGGTTTCGGTGACCTTGCTACTGGTCAGTACTGAAGTAGCTCCAGTAAGCGAATTGTTAGGATCAGACAGAGCAAAGAGTGTTTGTTCTGTGGGGAAGCTGCTCTCAGAGGATACTTCTGTAGGTGATAATGAAATGCCTTTTTCATCAATTCAGTATTTCACAACTACTTTGGGGATAGTGGGATCATGTGCTGTGGAAGTGGCAGTTTCTTTAATGGCAGTCATGGAAGGTGTTATAAGCCTGGTTAATAGAGTTACTGCAGATTCTTCTTCTCACTGCTATACGAAACTACATTGCTCTTCCTTAAAAAGAGGTATGCGTATGTGTTTATTAACAACTTGGATCTTAAACTGAAGGTCTTTTGTAATGATGTTATGCTTGTTGTCTTGCTAGCCTTCATTTATTAGATATTTTTGAATTTTGTTGCCTAAATAACAGGTAGAAATGTGGTGGTCAAATCTGGAACTTCCCAAGTAGCTGTGGGGGAGAATCATTGTACGCAGCCAGGAGAAAGATGGCCTGTTTTGGGGTGATAAATACATGTAATTGCAGCCATATTCTCACTGTCTGCTTGCCCCCTTTTGTAGACTTATTTTTTTTTATGTTTTTTACCCTTTTTTCTAGTATTTCTGCTTATTTGAAAAGAAAATGAAATGTGTATGAAAAGCTCAGTATCTATAACATGCAAACCACATTATCTGAAACTCCTATTAATAATGTATTGCTGTTCTTAAAACGTGCTCACAGTTTTAAAGTTCACCTGTATAAAAAAAAATCATCTTTCTAATATTTTTGATCGTTTGTTAGTTCTCCCTGTACTTTGTGCTCAACTGTGAAAGTGATGAGCTCTGCTGATAGTTCATGTAAAAATGGTAGTTATTTCCTACTCTCCAGTCTATTTTTCAATTCATCCAGCTATTTTTGCTTTTGTTATTGTGTACTTATTAAGAAATATCTTTGAGTGTGTGTACGTTATATATTTATAACTATAGATTTGTACAGTACTTACCTCTGATTCCATTTTATTACTTTGGTTGTCTTCTCCAATACAAGTCTTGTTTCAGTTCTGTAGTGCATTCTCCTTACTAATTACTTTCACTCTAATTTATTACGCAAAATATAGGTATAAATGAATGGCACTTGAAATGCCTTCAGTAGACTATGAACCAGAAAAGTCCAGTGAAGTGTTTTCAATAAAAAAGTAAATAAAATTTTTAGGACTTGCAGTAACATACTGTGGTCATCATGTATGACCAGGCACATGATGAAGAAAAATAAAATGATACAATAACTTAAAACAAACATTTCACTGTAGCAGTTTCAGTGTCATAATAGTTGAGTTACTTCTCACAGAGTGCTTTCAAAATGTGCTTTCTTTGAAGTGTGAAACTGTTTTCTGATTAGAGTAAGGTAAAAGTCGTTTGTGTGCAGTGTTGTGATACTAATGGACGTATGATGTAACACTAACATTAATTTATGTTCTGTAAAAGTACAAGATGCTCTGGTTACAAAAAAAATGTGCAGCCTGCACATTTAATGCAGTGTAAGAAGCAAACACTCTCCAAATAACTTTTTTGCTAGTTCACACTGCTAAGTTATGGGAGCTGTAGGGCTGGAGAGTAAAGAAGTGGTATAATATCGCCTGTCAACCAAAATTGTTTTAAAGACTCTAATTTTCTCCTCTTAGTGTGCTGGTTACTCTGACACTTCTTGCAACATCCATCATTTATTTGAATGAACCCAATCTTTATTAATGAAATCTGTTGTAGACCAGAGAATAGGAAATGTTTGTAACCTTGATCCTTAAAATAAGCTGAAAGGAGAGCTTAAATTTAAGACCATTTGTGAGTGTCATAAATTTTACGACTTACTATACTATAGCATCAGTGTAAATGGGGGGAAAAGGGTTCTGGCTTAGTATTAAGTCATTTTATATAATATTCCGACACACCTGTCTTTTTCAGAATTAAATGCTTAATGATATGTTGATATGGCTCATATGTGGCTGAACCTCAAGTTTCCACTGGCTCTAATCACAGAAGTTCTTTATCAGAAACTAAAGGGTTCTTCCCTGTTCAATTATAAACCCCTTACAGTTAAGAAAAAGTCGAGGACTCACTATTGTCTTATACATTTTGTCAGATATTGATGGCTTTAATATCAGAAGCTATAAACGTGGTGGTTCTCGTTATCAATGTTATTTTAAAAATACAAAAGGGCATAAGATTGACTTACAAAAGAACTTGTCTTCTGAGGTCTGGGAACAAATCTGTCTTCTTGCTTTCCTTCGAATCTAAACTATTTGAATTTATTGTATATAGCAAGTATGAAAATTTCGTATCATGTCTGTTTATGTACAGAGTCAGTGTTGTTTACAAATAAATCCTAAGTTGCAAAACAAAAATAACGCATATTATTAACATCCAGTGCATCAGAGGCTTGCCTGAGATTTTCTGCTTTTGTTCAGCTAGTTGGGATGCTGTGTGCAACCCTTAAACGCAACAAAGCAAAAGGATTTTGGAGCTCAAAAACTGGCAGTGTTGCTGCTTGCTACCAGCAGCTTCTCCACCATAAAGCAAAATTCTATCGGATTGATTTTGTGCATTTTATTGATAGATCTTTTCTTCTGTTATTCCCACAAGTCTTATTTTGGTGCTGGCTCTACCTGATAACCAAAAAAAAAAATCTGAAATATGAAGGCAGTGGAGAAAAGGGGACAGTTCAGCAGCAAAACAAAACACTTTCTCACAAATGTTGAAAGTTTCCTTTAAACCTGTGTACCAGTTGAAGGTTCTGTAAAAAGTTGCGAAACTGCATTTCATGAACTAGGAAAGGGGAATGCTGGGTAATCTGATGGATTTTTTCGGTCAGTCATTGTGCATTTTGGCACTGATTTTGCTAGCATAGTGAAAGTCTCAGTAAAAACGGAGGAGACAAGTTAATGAAGGTGTTTTGCGTGCGTCTATAGTTAAACAGAAACTTCTGGAAAGGATAAATGTCTTGCCAACTCTTGTTCTCGTTTGTTTTTTTTCCGCATTGAGACTGTTAAGAGAGGTCATTGTTCTGTCAATAGTTACATTCTGATTTTAATCAGAGTAAAACCTCCCCTTCAAAACTTGCCAGGGTCTTGCCTGTATTGTGTGTGTATTTTTGCTTTGTTTTATTTGTTAAGCAGTTGAGGCTTAACTGGATTCATTCAGACACAATTGCTCCTGTAGCTGTTGCCAGCTTTTACTGTGTTTGAGGGAGATCAAAGTGGTCTGCAGGTTATTTGTGTTAACAGGTATCCTGGTTAAAACAAGCCAAACGCAGTCCACCAATACTCGGAAAAAATATGATATAGCTAATCCTATGTCATGAGATATGTATTTGCACCGGTAAAATATTGGACCACAAATCATAAAGCAGTATTTCAGAAAACTGTTGATAACTTAGGTCAAATTTTTAATACAGTTTATATTACTGAATAGGTCTTCCATTGCTGTTACATTGCATTACTAAGGCACCTTTCAGTAATTTGAAGTAATAAGGCAATATTTAATAGTAAATCAGCGTATATAAATAGTACAACTTCAGTTGCAGTTAGTCTCGCAGGCACTTGAGAACAGCAGTTTTGATGTTTTCCTCAAGTACTCTCTACTGCAATGTAAAAGTATTTAAAAAGGAGGGACAGGAGATGTTCCCAGGTTCCACCCAGCTGAGCAGGTTAAGACTTTCAAGAAAGTTAATTGATCTGCAAACTGAATAAAAACTACTTCTGAACATGAGGTTCTGCCGACGTGAAGGCAAAAAGCATTTAACTGCCGAGGTGGATTTCGCTGCTGTGTGGCAACTTGGACTATGTTATTAGGAAACACAAGCACTGAGTGATGATTTTTGACCGCCTTTTATGCTCTCATTTAAGTTGGAGAATTTATCAATAGGTTGCAAAAATGAATAGTTCTTCAGAAAAAAATAAACTGGGTTTATGTGCATCTGAAGCATACTAATGATGCATTGTATCTCCCAAAGCTGTATCTACCATGCTGTCATTAAATGACTGTCAGGACTTTTGTTGTTTAGACCGTCTACTTAAAAAATGTTTTACGTTCATCTGTAAATGCACTGTGTGGATGACATTGAGCTAGTCCAACCTATGTATTTGGATGTATCTAGGGAAAAAAAAAATACACTGGCTGAGAATTTTTAAATTGCTGACTTTTAATAAACTCCATAGTATCTATTGCTGTTCTGTAACTCTGCACTCGCTTTTTTTAATGGATTTTGTAGATTGCTCACGATGTATAATATTGAGTGTAACCATTTTCTTGCTCAGCTCCTCGAAAATGGAGGTGCTGCCATTTCTGATACATGTACACTGTACAGCTTTACTTTTGTGCACTGCCTTGGGTGCACTCTCACATAAAACACTGTCTCTGTAGCCACCTTTGCAGGCAACATATGCAATTTTCATTTATTTTCTCGACTGGTTATTTGTAGATCAGTGGTTCCCAAAATGTCTCCAGCTGTGAGCTCTCCCTCTGCCAGGACTGTGGCCTCAGTATAGGTGTGAAGAGTTGAAGATCGTCTTAACTTGTGGTTCCAGGTCTCATTGCTGCAACTGTTGGATCGTGGCTGGTGCAGAATCCCAAGTGCTTGAAGCTTTCTTGATTGCACAAACACGCTGATGATATTCAGGAGCCCAACTTGCATGAAGCTGCGTTGATAATTAGTGAGGCCCGAGTAGGACATTTTCCCAGGTCCATTACCACCCCTGATGAACAGCATCCCTCCAGTTTTTAAGACTGTGTTGTTGAGGCAGATGAATTCCTGTCTGTCGCCTCCCTCCTCCTCCATGCCTTTCTGCTCATTCCTATCCAAGCTTGACTTCTGGCTGAGTCTTCCACAGCAGAAGTTACAGCTTAATTTCTCTGGCAAATACTTTCAAATCCTAAGTCAGCAATTAGGCACTGTTTGACTACAGTGCTTCCCAGTCCCAGTGAGTCATGTTGGCAACCAGTGTTTCTGACACGTCATCATATGCAAATATTTATGGACTGCTCTGTTTTTCTCTCTGTCAAGACATAAGGAACAGCCTTTATCAACGTATGTATGTGTTGGCATAACAAATAAATTCTGCCTTTGTATTTTTTTTAAATGTATTTAGGAATGCTAGGAGGTGATGCAGTTCATCTTCAACTCTCTTTACTAGGAAGAGGTGCCTTGTGTTGTGGGAGTAACTGGACGCTAAGCAAACCAAAATCCACTTGACTGGGAGGGATGTTCTTTGAGAGTGTCCAAGGGCACAGCTATGTCAGACTGAAATCTGTCGCATAGCTGGTAGGAACTGAGACCAGTGCTATAGCTAATCAAGTATCAGGACTGTGGGTTTTGGAAAGCCTTCAAGAGTCTTTGCACTGGAAAAGATTTTACCTCAAACCTTGATCTGGTTTGGAGGCAAGGTAAGGATGGAGTTTGGACTATGGGAGCAGTTCTGAGACTTGACACTTGCTGACCAAAAAGAGAAGAAAGGGAAGACACTGAAGCCAAATCAGTTGTACACAGTTGTAATGTACTATAGCGATTTACTTCCTGTATCTAACTCCGTGGTCAAAGATCAACGAACAACTTCCATTGCCAGTGTTGGAGTAGGCAGATGTGCTCCACTAGCTAGCAGATCCTGTGCCATAGGTGCATTGATGCCTACATAGGTGTGTTGGTTGGCTTTTGTTGCTGTGTCTCCTGAGGTGGGTTTATTTCCTGGTCTGGTTCAACACTCTCCCATCCACAGCTCCGTTCTCCCCTCTCTGTTGTGCACTGAAGGCAGAGGGAGTTAGGAAAGGGAGAAGCAGCTGCTTTAGCCAGCTTGAGAGGTACTGACTGCTACTAACATTTTTGTTCATCTGTCTATTGTAGTAAAATAACTGTCTTGTCACCCATGTGGCAGGACTCCTAGAAAAACCTGTCCTCTGATTTGACTTACACAGAGGGAGTCTTGTTGTCTGGTGCGTATGAAATGTGTTTTAAAGAGTTTAAGCTAGTGTCTGAAAACTGGTAAAAATGTATTAGTTTTCCCAATCCACAAAAGTCTTATTTACAAATGGATGGTAAGCTATGTTGCAAAACATGTATTGGCTTAAATGTTGTAAAATACCTGGTGTTTTTTGTTGTTGTTGTTTTTGTTGTTTTTGTTTTCTCCCTTCCTTTTAAGCGTTGACCAGGCTGTATCTTGGGAGGTACAGAATGGGAAGAGAGTAACTGCAAGGGGACAGGATTGCTTAATATTTCTAGATTCAATTTAGCCTGGGCATGGGAAAAGAACAGTGTGAGCAGAAAAGGAAGAACATACGACAGGTAGCACTGTAAGACTGAAGCATACAGAGGCGAGATATGGGCAAGTCGGGTGAAAATAGAAAAGATTCCCTTTGTGGAGAAGTTAATGTGGCGTGGGTGGGAACCTGGGAAGGAGCTCTGTCCAGTGGTTGGTATAGATGGCCGTATTTTCCTGAATTTGCTCCTACAATATTTTGAGATTTGAATTTTGTGCTCTGCTCTTTTTCTTTCATTAAATCATAATGTTGCAATAACAATGTATTTTACTGCTTAACTGGAGTGTGAAGCATTATTTCATTTTTGGTTTTAGTTTGAAGTTAAGTACGTAGGAGAGAACTGCTTTTCATAAATAACTTTGCATTTAATATTAAAGGGAAGTATGACAAAGTGGAAGGTTAAAAATTACAACGTTTCCCACACACTAAGAAATTTTTACTTTTTTGTTGCTTTAATGGAGACTGTAAACATAAATAAAAGATTTTCTCTTTCATAGAGCTTACTGCAAAATTTAACAAAGCAGATATTACAATGCCTTAACTTCTCAATTTTTTGTGGACTATGTAGAAGAGAGTTTTAAAAACATTTTTAAATTATTGAAAGCCAGAGTTTGAAAGGAAAACACTAAATTTACATATTAAGGCTACTCATTATGACAATGCTTGGATCTTTGAGTGAACATCTAAGAGTATGGTTTAGGTGTCATCAGAAATGTCAAATAGCAGGTTGATTAAATATTAAAGGAAATATTGTAAAGACAAATCTTTTTCCTTTCAGAAGACTGCCTTCATTGGTACTTAAGCTTCTAAAGCCTCCCTGTGTGGTCACTGCTAGCTCAGGGATAATGAGAGGCATAGTGTAGATACAGCTCCAAGGTGTCCCTTGCAGACACCGTACGTGCCTACTTAAACAAGGCCAGACCGTATGGTACCTGCAGCCATGCTGTGGTGGCTTGATTCTGGCTGGCAGTGAAGACCCACACAGCTTTGCTCTCACTCCTACTCCCAGGGGGGCAGGGGAGAGATGGGAAAAAGCAACAGCAAGAAAACTTGTGGGCCCAGATAAACACAGTTTGGTACGTGAAGAAAAGATGAAGAAAATAGCCAAACCACTGAACAAGTGATGCATAAACCAGCTCCCACATGCTAACCTGGAACCACAGCTGTCTACATGATCTTTTCCAAAACTGTGGGGTTTTGTGTAGTAACAGTGAGAAGTATTGTTTTTAGATTCCTTGTAGTTGTATTGCATACCTTAGTTCTTCCCCAGTCAGAGGTTTGCTCCTTTATGCTGTTACACGTGCTTTGTGCAAACTGTTTTAAAAATGATACCATGTGCTGTATACTGATACATGCAGTATTAAGCGTTGGATGCTCTTGAACAGCTGTAGAAACAAGAACTTTGTGTAGTTCTGAAATTGGTTGTTGTTCTTTAACAACAAATAAGTCTTAAGATACTTGGAAATTAAAAAAAAAACCAGCTACTCTAACTTTGTGTTATATGAGATTTACAAATAGTCAGAATGATGGTACCTCTGACAGTGTTTGGAGGTTATTTTCATTATGCTGCTTTTTGCATAAAATTGATTAGATTGAGCAAGTGGAATAACATATGGAATCTTGGTTTTGATAGATTTCCAGAAGAAGCAGCCAGATGATGACTCTACTCCCAGCACAAGCAACAGCCAGTCAGATTTGTTCTCTGGAGAAACAAACAGTGACAACAGCAATACCTCTCTAACCACGCAGGCCGCTAACTCCAACCAGCAACTTTTGACAGAACTGAATGTAACTTCACCGAGCAAAGAGGAATGTAAGTGCACAAGTCCTAAGCAAGAGCAAGGGAGGCATAAATGTTTTGCTTTGTTCTCAGTCTTATGTTTCACTGACTCCTTTTTGGAAGTAAACGAGGTCTGGCTTTTGGGGGCAAGGGGAGAGGTTAGAAGTTATTCACGAAATACAAATTGATGGCTTTAACCAAAGAGCAAATTAAAAGGGGTCACAAGAGTTCCTAACTTTACAGCTGTCTGAAGTGCAGTATGCAGTTTAGTTACTATTTTGAGGCACTCTTATTTTGAGAAATTCTTTCTCACATTGTTGGTAAGTTAATATATAAATATATATACATACACACACACTAGGATAAACACCAATATTTTGTAAATTTTTACTTTAAAATCTTCTGGGTTTTAATCGTTGCAATTGCACATAGCACTGACTGTAATACATGTTTGCCTAGACTCCTGCTAGGCCACTTAGATAAACTAAGCTTCATGTGGTAACCCATCTCTTCTTTCATGACTCTTTATTGAACTGTATCAGGCTAAAATTTTCCCTTAACCTAGGCTATGATGTTAAAAATCAGCAAACACATAGCATGATAAAGACATCTTTATTCTAAACCTCTTTATGAATTCATCCTGTGTCTAACATATTGAGTTTTAAAATCTGTATTCTAGCAATTTAAGCTCAGATGTGTAATTTGTAGTTTCATCTTGCTCAAACCATAGCTTTATTTTAGAATGTTCTTTATGGAGAGAATCCTTCTTGAGCTGAGTTCACTTGTACATCGTGACTGGTAGACGTGCTTGTACTCATTTATTTAGTAGTGAGTCTGCTGGAGCTGCTGTTATATCTCTACTGGAAATGAGAATGCTGACAAAGCACTAGGGTGGAGAGAGCTTTGATATGGCGCATTTGCTTTCAGTTGTTTTCACTGTTTGTATAGGATGGCTTTAACTGAGTTGTCAAAGTATTTATTCCATTTAAAGGTAGGTAGACTTTGCATTTATGTTCTTTTTACTTATGCAGAATGTCTGTGGATGAAGCAGTGTGTGTCATTTTTGGATTCTGGTAGTTTATTAGACTAAAATAAAATGTTTAATTTTAAATTGTTAGTTTTCTACCTGTATATGGGAATATTTTCAGAAATACAGCAGGAAGTAGTAGGCACTTCCTGTTGTTTAAGCTGACCGTTCTGATACTAGTTATTAGTAATAAGAGTAAACTTGCCATGTAACTCTTGTCTCTCCTTCACATATACAGTTGCTGCTGACCACCCATCTCTTCCTTCCGTCCAGCGCTTCTTCAGGGGAAACCTGTAGTATGCTGTAAAAACAAAGCCTTAAAACACCCTTCCAGCAAAATGTTGTGCTTCAGCAACACGTTTGAACTTTCATAGGGCAGTGGGGTTCAGTACCTCTGCTGGCTTATTAGCCAACATCTACTATTTGGCATTAGAGGGTGCTTCTCCAGTGCTTACTGGGTCAGCTTTTATGAAAATGTGTTCAGTGATGAATTAAATTGTGTTCAAGTGTTTCTGTTGTGGCTGAGAAGGACTTGGGGGTAAGTGGGAAGGTGATTACAGGGATGGGAAGGAGGGAGGGAGGTTAAATAATGTCCTTCATCCTGAACTGCTGTGTGCTTGTGAATATACGCTCAAGGTGATGGATATTAGGCTGCACAGCCTGCAGAGCATTTGAAAATATTAACTATAAAAAAAATTCTTTATGACTTCCTGCTGGGGTGATTTTAAGTGAAATACAGTGGAGGGATTTATTTACAGCTTGAGCTCTCTCTGTCTTCTCTCGCATCCCCACTACCGCTTTAATGAAGCTTAATACCATTTATCAGAAATAATTATACACTGATGGAGCTTTTCTGATGGATAATGGCCTCAGAGTGGAAGATTCTTTCCTGTAATGAAGAATGCCCAAACTTTAAATGTCTTTTTGATTTTAATTTAAGGGTGTATTTTTCTGTGCAATATTTATTTTGCAACAAGTTCTTTAAAGCATGCACTGCTCTCATTACAGCTGCATTCTTCAAAGATCGATACTTTGCAGTGCTGTGTGATTATATACAGCTATGTGCTTATGTAAATAGAATTGTAGTAATTCACCAGAAATCAATGTATAGGATCGCAAATGTAATCCTTATCAAAGAATGGAAAGATTGGAGTGCTCAGGAAGGATTCTGTGGTGCACTCCATTTCTCTCCCCTCCCTTTCAAGCTTTTGAGAAGAGTCTCACGTAAAGGCATTTGCCATAGTAGTTGAGTACATAAGGTAAACAGATTGAAGGTATTTATTTATTTATTTATTTATTTAAAGTAGCCAATTCCTTTTTAAACTCTCTATGAGTGATGGAGGAGAGAAGTTTCTTGGACTGGATTTTACAGGAGTTCAGTCTGGCAATATGCAAGTACAATCTCTGCCATTTTGTAACTGTTTTGATGTTCTGTGAGAGTTGCACTTAAATTCCTGAGTGTCTTACATACACAGTCATGTGGTAGGTACTTTACTTCTCCTGCCACCGTCACTTCTGAACAATCACATACCCGAATGGCTGCTTTGCTGATTAATCTTTCTCTTGTAGATGGAAGGTAGTTCTCAGTATTACAGTGGCAGTCAACAAAAATGTGTTAAAAATTTATGCCCTGAAACAGTGACCGAAGCTTCAGGACTGCTTTTTTCTCCTCACTTATGCTTTGGTTTTATGAAGTATTACATATCATTGATTTCAAAAAATACAGTTAAGGTTTAGGGAAAGAAAACATTCTAATATCATTTTGTTTTATTTTCCATATACACTACTCTAGTTGCCTTTTTCCATCTCACATCTTCTTGTCTGTTGTATTGTCAGTTTTAGTAATTTTTCCAAAATGAGCTTCTGCGGATAAGGAGCATATTGATATTTGTATTGCATTACTAAGTCTAGATTTGCATGGATGTTAATTATCTGTTTCTTAACTGGTAGTTAAATCAGTCTGTTTTTTGTTCTACTTCTTTATATACAGATACATTTGTCTGTGTTCAAGTTCTCTCTAGTTTTTATTTATTCTTATTTTTCTCTTCAGCCTCCTTTCTTCATTTACGAAGTCCAGGCAGAAGTTACTTCACCGTTAGTCACCGTACCAGCTGGTTGCTCTGGCAATGATTTCCTTTTTTTTTTTCTTTTTTTTTTTCCTGGTAGGGAGACTTGTTTATTTTTAACAGAGAGGAAAAGGGAATTTTTCAAAGGCTTTCTGCTTCTTTCTCTGCCCCCAACTTCCAACCACCAGCACTCTTTAAAAAAAAAAAAAATCAGCTTGTTAAGAAAGGTTCTCTGTATTTTGGTAAAGAAAAGGTCACACTGAATATGGAATAATTTTGCTTGGTTTCAGGCCTTCGTTGCTTTCTTTGGAGCTGTCACATTATTTTTCTGTCACTGTGTGAGTGGACCTAAAGTTGACACTGTGCAGGTTTAAAACTAACTGTGTTGTTACGTGACAGGAGAAATGTCAGTGTGAACAACTTCAACTCTGGCAGCTGGATCGGATTTTGTATTTCAGTAGTTCTTAGCTTCAGTTGACATTATTTTAATTGTGTGCTTAACTCTTCCTAGCCTCCTTGAATTAGCAAGAACCACAATTGAAAAGGACAAAAGGAGTATCTGATGTTTCTAGAACAGTTAAATGCTCTATGTTTCTACATTGAAGACTTTATAAGATACACAAAGATCTGAGGTATTGCTGTAAATGTCAAAAAATTCATTGGAGATTTCAGCTCAGAAAGAAGGTGGTGATCACTGTCCACACCTTCCCTCTGTGTGTGCTGAATCTTAGAAGCCTAAATGTCATTTTCAGGACTAAAGGTCTGTAAATTTTCTGTAGTTACTGTATAGCCTCCAAGATTTGAACGGTTGGATGTCAAGCTAAGCATTTACAACATCATTAATTTATCTCAAATGCTTAAATGCACAATTTGCAAGACAAGTTTAAAGAATGTTTTAAAACACTGTTTATTTTATTAAGCATTTGCATGTGCTACAAGCACTGAGTTACACTCAATTATGAAGTTATTTTGCTGAATTTACTTTGTGTACATAAAGGGTACTACATCTGAGACACAGATGCACCAGGCTTCCATAAAAGATCTCTGGCAGAAAGGTGAGAGATTGTTTTTTCTACTGTACCTATTGGATGTTTATCCTCTGAATTTCATGGCTTGTTGAAGCGTGACTGTATAAAAAGCAACAGAGGCTACAGTACTAGAAAAGTAATGATATTTTTTCTGTCTTCTGTGTAGTAATAATAATAATAAAAAAAATCCTATGTCAGTTTTTTCAACATAACCTCATGAAAAATGGATAAATAAGCACATTTTGTTGTTATTGTTGAATAGCATGTTCTCTAACACCGTGCAAAAAGTTTATACCAACTTAAAACTATTTCGCAATTTTTTGCATTTTGCTTGGACTTGTCAGGGAGTCAGAGGTGTCAGCTTTTCCATGTATGCTCTCAAAATACTTCATATTCTGAGTTCTTACTGTGCTATGCTTAATTGTGTTTTGTGACTTTTAAATAAGAACAGTGATTTTTTTAAATGACAATTGCTCTTGATTCTATGCATTGTATGCATTTTAAATGGTCTGGCTTTGAGAATTCACTTATTCATTGCCATACAAGTCAGTTTTCTATATTCTGTCTTTTTTCTAATTCTGCCTGCAGGGAAATTCTTCAGGCTCATCTTTGATTGAAAGTTATGTGCATGCCTGCTTTTATAATGTATTAAATGTATAAACAAACCAAGCTAGCAGTCTATTTTTGTCTTGCTTGTTATAGATGGTTGTAGAAATTAATTTGCTTTGCTGCTAACCTGATTTATTCTGCAGCAAGAAGAATGCAGTAACTGCTGAAATTATGCTGGGCTACAAAACTAGCCCACCTGACCCATGTAATTTAATATTGTAATTAAACTTATACTCTCACGTAACTGACAAAGCTACAGCTAGATGATGGTGATGATGAGTAATTCTGATTTTCCTTATAAACTCACAGGACTGTCACATGTTCTTTCTTCTTGTACTCAATTTTGTGTCTTGTATCAGAGCAAAAGAGAACACACACTTCTAGTATGGAATATGAATCTGGCTGTTGTTTGATATTACAGTCATCTTTGGATCTATATGCCACAAGAACTAGCTGTTTTCTTAGGCTCTTTTTAAGTTAGATAATGGTAGGAGATGGTTTTCATCTTAAGAGATTTTTTTTTAGCTTTATTTTCTTTAAAGGTACTATGTGCAAAGAGCCTTTTAGTACTGTTTAATGTTAAATTAACAGTAATTCAATTTTTCATTTGGTTTATCATCAAACCTGGATTTCTTGAATATTTATCACAAAATATACTTTTTTCTAAGTATTGATGCAAACGCTTTTTGTCTAGAAGTCTCCAAGAATGCTTAAAATATAGAACTGTTTTTGAACAGGATGCTATTCGAGTTATCTTTTGAGAAATGCCAATACAGAACATATAGGCAGTTAGAAATTTGAAAGAAAAAAACTGTGTCTGGTAGAAGTGTTGCCTTCCTCATTATTTCATGACTGAGGATCTTTCTCTAAGTTTTAATTTAATCCTTACAGTCCTAGTTTCATCTAAAGAACATTTCTGGCTGGTCTTATGTCCTAAGCATATAAACTGGAAAGAACTGGCATGTAGATTTATGAAATGAACGCTTCTTTCCACGTCTGTGGCATGATAATTTTGAAACATAATGAAGACCAGCAGAATAGTACCACTGTTAATTGTTCCCTCTGATTTATAGTCACTTCACACTGCAGAGCAGACAGTGAATCCTAGGGTCCCATTTGTTAAAGTGAAAGGACCTCATGGAACATGAAACAGAAACACAGTTATATAATAAAAATGCAGGTTAGAGCTGCACAGCTATCAAGGTTATATAAAAATTATTTCTAATAATATAGTTTAACTGCCGGTTTCAAAAGCACATTTTTACACTTCAAATTACACACATAAAGTAGGAAAGTATCGTGTCTACTTTACAAATGGGGAAACTGAGGAAAAGCAGGTAATGGAGTCAGACAATGGTAGGGAATAAAATGAAATCTGAATCCTGTCAGTTTATTTGGTTACAGTTGTTAACTATACCACCAGCAGCAAAGCAGTCCAGTTTTCATTTCTTTCTCCAAAAGCTGCATGTAGATAAAAATCAACAGGAAATAATGGCAGATTTCTACAACTAGATTTTAAAAGGTATATGTTTGTGTGTGATACATATAATCCTCTTATCTGTTAAGTAAAGACATGACATAAATTAACCATGCAGCTTACACATTCTGCAGCAGATAAGTAGTTAAGTGCTGTAAAATTCTCTTTCTTTTATTTCTTTAGAGACTATTCTGTCTGTGCAGACTGAATTTAGAGATTTACATTCCTGTTAATGTATTTGTGTTTGTAATCAATGACTGTTTTCAAACTCAATTGTGTAGATTAATTAGATTATGTCTCTACCAATTCAGCAAATGCACGGCTAGATTACTGGTTTGGACAGTTTTCCAAAGGTGTGTTCTTTCCTGTATTGCAAATAGCCATAAAATTCGCCCTGTCCAGGCTACAACACTGCTGTCCAAGAATATTCAGCTTTTACATGATTACCCCCTTCCTGCCTGTTGCATACACAGAGATGGTCTGCCTTTTCTAGGGAGAAACCATCACAGTACTGAAGGCTCAAAGCAGCATTCAAATGTACTGATGTCACTGTGAACAAAGCTTACTAAGCTTCAGGCTCTGTACCTTATGTTTGTTCATTATCTGGCTTACAGATTTTGTGTTACCTGTAATTGTTTCAATGTATTATCATACTCTTAGGCTTTGTACTCTTGTGTGAGCATGGTTTCACTCCATTCTGCATCTCTTCCTCTGGTCAATAGGTACTGTTCAAAATGCTGTACTTCCAAGTGCTGTTCAAATACACCTGGCTCAAATATTCCGGGTTCAAAGAGAAATTACCTTAGTATTTTGGTTTTTCCTGCACAGCAAGGTCTGATTCAGTGGAGTCACTTCACTTTACAGAAACTTTAGAAATGGGGAAATAACAGGTTACCCTGACTCAGGGTATGTCCTGCAAGACAGGTGCAACTTGGTAATTGATAGTCTTTCAGGAGGGGAGGTGGGCAATGCAGAAAGGCTTTCCGAAGATCAATTTATACATAGATAAAGAAATTATAGTATCTTATAATTGCTAATAATATTAGCACACATATATAAATATAAGTAATACATCAGATTTTACTATAGAGATTTTCCAGAGAAAATGGTTTTGAAATGTTTACTTGTTTATTGAGCTGCACAGTTCGTAGCAATTTGACAACCTGTTTTTCCCAATTGATGTATTTAGTGCACTGTTAACAGTAAGTCACAGAAAGCTAGTGGTATCAGAAGTCAAAAACATAGCAGCTACGTTAACAAGACCTTTTATATGCATTACAGTGTTAACATTAAAGTATCTTGTTTTGGCCTTTCTTAATTCTGTGCTTGAACTTGCAGACTCAGTGATTCTCACAAATATTTCTTCAGTAGCTTTTAGTATTTTTGCATTTTTAATCATCTGCTCTTGGAATTACGTTATTGCGGGGCAGCAGCTGCTTTTGTTTGAAAAAAGAGTTGCAAATGTCAGAAGGCACACTAGAAAAAGTAGGAGCAGAAGCTATTGTTTAATCTGTTGGATATAGAATAGAAAAGATATCTTTATTCTTCCATTTTCATCTCTTGCTTGTACTGAGAAAAAATAACAGACTACAGCTCTGTGGTTATGTTGGAAGCTAGACATGTGGCCTTTTACTGTGCACTGAAATGTTTTGTGTATCGCAGTAAAATTCCCTTGAAACAATTATTTTTGGGAACAAAGGTACAGATATATCCTGAAACACGCTAAGTAATAAGCCTGCCTTTGTGTATAGCCAAGAAGGACTGGTGCTCTACTGTATCTGACTTTGCTTTGCTCTCATGCAGAATTTTTATCAAAACTATGGAAAATGAACTGCCCTGTTTCAAATAATGTAAAGATGTCTGTATTGGATGTTACGTATATCAAAAAATTCAATATAATGACTTCCATGTAGAATTATACAGTCAAGTCCATACTACATAGTATTGACTTATGCATGATATTTCTATTGATGGAACAAAAGCAGTAGCAGAAGGAAGCAGGAAGCACTGCAAAGGACAGGAAGCCTTCATTGGTTATTAGGCACTGTGCATACCTACTGTTATTAGGCATGTATGTACATGCAAATCCCCAAATATTCTTTGTTGAAACCCTAATGCTGGGCTATACAAATCAAGTGCTATATGAAGGTAATACCTAATGAGAGAAGATTAAATAAAAGAAAAACTCAAATGCAGGGAAGTGCAGAATAGGTACAAACTTATTGTACTTTAGGGAGTGACAAGTAAAAATCTTATTTAGTTGGATGCTGAAAATATCAACTAATGTGAATATTTACTGTACAATAATTGCAAGGATTAGTCTTATTGGATAGTCTACAGTGATGATGCCTGCTACTGCCTGTTCAGTGAAATTGGAGGAATGTAACTAAGTATTTAAAGAAGAGCTGCTGCATCTTAAGAGGTAGCTCTGGTCTTAAGTCAGTTCATTGAAATCCCATATCCTGTCGTATATTTTGTGTGTAACCACTGTGTATTTGATCTTTAACAGTTGAGACTGACTTAACAGACCTGCAGTGTAATTTTTGGAGTAAATACCCAAAAGATTTCAGTGGAAGATTCGGTAAAGGTACTATTGCAATATTGATACAAAAAACAGGGCAGCATCTTTTCTTCCCAGATGCACCTAATCCTAGAGTAGGCATTTTTTGAGCCTTTTGCAATAGTATTAATAACATACGTCAGTCTGATATTTCTGTTTTTTACATTCTAGCTTAGAAGAAGAAATGTTATGAAAAATGATTTGAGCTTACTTGACCGATTCTAATGGTTACAAAGCGGTTGTCACTTGGCAGTGCGGTCAGGCCCGGAATGGGCACCAGCATGGTGATACCAGGATGCTTGCTCCATCCATCCTGGATGTTTTCCTGTTGGCCAGGGAAGGCATCTAGCCCATGCCTCCCAGTCTTCTGGACTGCAACAGCAAGTTTTTACTCTTCTTGAATGCTAAGACAGTAGGTTTTATTCATTGTCCTGCTCCAGCTGCAGCGATCCAGATCAGGCTGCCTATCAGCCCCTGCACATCTAGTCACCAATTGCATACTTAATTATTCCTTTTCACACCTCTTTGCCCTTGTACCTCCTTTCCTCCATATCAGTCTTGTACCAAAATACCCAACTCTTCTCAGTCATACTTTTGCTATGTCCATACCAAATCAAAATTTGGTAAGTTTGATGTGGTTACACAGGAGGCACTTCTGGCCTTGCAGGACCACTCGACTCTGCAAGGAGGTCCCCAACGCTCCTCCAGTTCTCTGTGAAGTTCAGCCATTTCTCACTAACTCCTCTTTAGAAACCTGCAAAATCCAGCCATCCCTCACAATAATGGCTGTAACTTCCCTCTGCTGCTTATGTAGGTGTCTGTCACATGCAGCAATTTCTTTTGTCACCTTCAGTAGTTCCCCATGTCCTGTTCGGTTAGCTGAACCCCAGGCCAGGCCCTAACGCATGGCCTAGTCATTTGCGTGCAGGCTGAACCCTTGCCAGTTTGCCTTTGTAACCATCAATTTAAAGATTACCTGTTGTGTGATTATGAAAATGATGTATATTGCCAGAGGGATTTTTTGGGGAGAAGAGAAAACTTAGGAAGCTTATCAGTCTTTCTCTGAAAAACTCTAAGTGTAAAACTAGTGAGATCTTTGTTCCCAAATGCATTTAATTTAAATCAAATGCACCAAAATAACTTCCTCACGTCTTTCCCTCCCTATTGCTTAGATTTCCTTTCTTTTTTGTAGTGTTACAATGCTACAAGTTTTACAATGTAGACAAAGTAAGCTAAGAGCTGATACTTAGAGAAATAGAAATAACAGAAAAAAATTGAACAGGGAATATCTTGGAGAGAGGCAAAAAGAGATAAACTATCAGGTGAAATTTAAAAATATTTGAAAAGAGAAAAATAGATTACAAAAGCCACAGTGCTACTTTCCAGATGTGCAAAGACTGGAGAGAGGAAAAACAAAAAAATGAAAAAGCATTTCTCAGTGGGTGAAGACTTACATTAAAGCTTACCCTGTCACTATACTCAGCTCAATTGTATTGTCAGAATGGTGCTACTATATTACCAGCAGTCCAGTGCAAACTTGATTATTGGTATTTTGATAGCCAAACCTTTACTAGATCGAACTTAATTTCAGGCTTTCTAGCATCATCCAATTTATAATATCCAATTATCAAAGCTATGATGTGTCATTACCGTTGGTAATGCTACTGTCAGGTTGTCTTGGCTTCCCTGTGTAGGTTTTATTTTTATTTATTTTTTACTACTGCAAGTTGCTGAATACGCTGAATTGCTTGCTATTTTAACGAGATCTGTGGAGGACTCTTCAATGATGATACATGTTGAGAAAAAAGCCAGAAAGCAATTTACTACCAAGCAGATACCAGATGAGTGGGCAAGAGTCCAGAGTTCAACAAAAAACTTAAGCAAGGAAAGAGTTTATTAACATATGCTTGTGCCGCACTTTGAAAACATAATGAGAACAAGATAAGAGGCAAGGTCATTATCTCACTGGAGTCAGTGACAGGATTTCTGTTGACAGCAGGAAAGCCATCAGTTCCTCCTGTGTTAGTGGTGGGTTGCTTAGATAAGTTTCTAGCTCTGTTCCAGCATAAACAGCACCTTTGTCAACAGTAGAAAAATTGCAATTACAATGTATATTTTCCTAAAACTGTCTCTTAAAATATTTGTGAAGTAATAACATAACTTGTCTCTTTGCCCCAGCTTCTCATCCGGTTTTTCAGCAGAAGACATATTTAGATTTGGGAAGGAGCTTCTCTCTTGGGAAGGAGATACTGAGAATAAAGACTACTTCCATATGTCCTTTCCAAAGACAAGTCCTCCTCAGTTATTTTATATTCCTAAGTATAATCTTGATGTGGTTTTAAGTGTTAAGTATAGGTGGTATTTTGAGACTTACGATCTTCTCTGTTTCCAGGTGGGCCATGCACAGGTACAGCTCATGCCTCATTAACCACACCAACCAAAAGATCTTGCGACTCAGGTATGTGTTTTGTGGGGCTTGACGAGTTGGATTTTGCATAATATTATCTGTATGGTTATGGTTTAATCATCAAGGACAGAAACTATGTGTGGAGAATGCCAAATTAAATAAACATTGTTGATTTGCTGTTACAGTCATATATATGGGTAAATATAAAAGGATGTGTATGGCAGATGGTTCATCTGAGAGTCCGGATAAATGTAATTCCCTAAATATATCATGTTTTCTGTTAACCTTTGTAGGCCTAAGAAATGAATAAGTAATTAGTTTGATTTAAGTGTAATGATTGCTGTAGTGTTCTGGAAATTCCTCCTTTAAATGCAAAGTGTCAAATAGAAAACTGCTTAGAGTTTTCTGATTGAAGATGCAGTATAGACAGCTGATGTTTGCTTTTTGTTGAGACTAAATTTTACCTGCTTTGGGTCCTTTCAGTGATTTTATTTCTACATGGGAGGATATAGATTGGATAATCTCTCACAGAGCTAGTGTTAGTAGTGACATGTTAGGTCATTGCCAGGCTGAAGCTGCTGCTTCTACAGCAGATCTGTCATAAAGAATCATATCAGCGCTCATTCAGGCAGGCAGCCAAGATATCTGTATTGGCTCAGATCTTTTTCAGACTTCAGTTTTGCAGTGGATTAAGGAGAGTTCATGCAATCCCTTCCACCAGCACTGTTGTGGAAAGCAATAACCTCCTGTGGAAAGGCACTGACAGGCATCTAGGTAGTGGTAACATTCTAGCAGTCTGTGTTTCCAAAATAGTTTTTGCCTGTATTTGCATTTATATACTAATTTACCTGTATTGAGTGCAGAAAGGAAGGGTCTTCCCATTTTGATTAAGGTTCTTATTCTTTCAGGAGTTTACGGTAAATTTCCTCTGAGGTCATTCTTTCAAAAATTGTTTCAAGCTACCATATGTTTGGCTGAACTGCAGTTATTCAATGTGTACGTGTTATTAGCTTGCTTGGTCTGCGGTGAAGGAAGTTTTAAGAGAAGCTACATTGACCTGTGCTTGCTGCAGGTGCGGAGCTCTCAAGTGATACATGATAATCTGTAACAATGCCGTGAATATTGTTTGCCAAAGAACTTTTTAAGTTTGGCACTGGAAGGTGCTGAATCCAACCTCTCCAGAATATGAAGATTGTGGATTTTCTTTTTCATGTAGATATGGAAGCATACCTACACAAAGAGGAGTGTTTGCCACTGTTTCCCTTGCAAACAAATCTACTTTGCTTATAGTATTCCTAAATTGTATTTTCTTTGTGTTAGCGGTTGTAACATTTAACTCTGATTTTCATTGCAGGGTAATTAAAAAGCTTTCTGTGTTGTTATACATTTTGAAAACTGAGAGTACTGTATGAATATTTAAAAAAAAAAAAAAGTACTTGTGATTAGCAAAAAGGCAAATAGGTTCACTGTTTGCAGTGTTATATGGGAACAGTAAAAGCTCCTTAAAATAAAGAAATTGAAACTACTAGACGTGTTGAAAAATATCTATTAAATGGTTGGCTAATTTTGCTCAGTCTTTCTCTTATCATTAGTTTATGCTAATGTTTGGCATCCCGCATGCCTGTATGTTAATCATTTGATGTGTTTAACAAGAAAATAAGGAGATTTTAATTTGATGCCACCAGTTTCATCTTCAGTCTGCTAATCCTAGTGACTTTATATTGCCTCATTTTCTCCCCCATTTTTTTTCATTATGTGCTCAGTAATCTGTATATTTTGTTTGTAGTCCCCTGTACTAATAGACCTGTTAACAAGAGTTACACTTTTCAGAGCTTGCATTTTCAGCAAACTTTTCAGTGCCATTTTGAAAAGAAATAAACATCTTTTCAAAGTCTGCATTTGGGAACCCAGATAAAAGTGGGAATTGACAGGAAAACATTTGCTACAACTTATTTACCAGAAATGGCATGACCTCTTTAGGCTGAGGAAGCAGACTATGTAGGTGAATATTTCCCACTACGTTCACTTCAGCTTAGTCTCCCTTCCTAGAACATTATTTAGGTGAATACAAGCAATATTTTTCAATACCACATGTTGTGTATAAACCTCTCTTCAGTAAGAATTCAACATTTCTTCTGCTCTGGAGCACTTTGAAGGAAGAATGTTTTGGTGGAATTCATCTGTGTAATTTTTTCCCTTCAAGCATAGTTTTTTCCCTAAAGTCTGCCATATATCAGCATTTGAGACAGAAAATTAGAAATTTGACCTACATATGTTGCATGCAGGTTCCCATCAGGAGGATATTAAGGAAGGCATAAACCTTTCATATTTTATTAGCATTAATGTAACCACTGAAGAAAGATCAAAACAATCAATCTGTCAAGACACGGGAAAAGTTCTTTTACAAAAAACAGTTTTTACCTCATGAGCTTGTCAACTTGCATGCTGGAGGAGCTGTTCAGATAAAAAATTTTATTATGACACCAAATAGTGGTGGGTGTCTTCCCCCCACCCCTTGCCAGAATTGCTGCTGTGGTAAAAAGTATTTCTATTCCAAAGTGTGCCCGTAGGACAAGGATTATAGTGAAAAGAAGGAGTAAAGACTTGCAATCATTAGTTTGGACGATGCCTTGAAGGTTTTGGAGAGCCAGTGGTCTGAAGGTTTTGCAGGAAAAAAGATAGGACTGTGACCTGCTTTTTATACTTTTTATAGCTTTTTATGTATTTTGATTCATTTCTTAATGGTTAAGTAATGTTATGATTGATGGCAGGTACTCTGAGGCTTGCTCTAGTCAGTAGGGCACCCAGATCCCACTTACATCAGGTGCCTGTGTTGTGAAAGTGCAGTACTAAGTAGCACATTACTCTTCTTTTTCTGCTGTGGAACCTCAAGATGATTTAATATGCAATTCAAAACAGCCAGATTTTAAAACATTTTCGCAACGTAAAGAAACCTGGAAAAAAATCAGTGGAACTGTTTGAGTGCACTCAGTTAATTTTTAATTGCATGGTAGAGAGAGTAATAGAAGCAGACCATTAAAATGCAGTAATGATACAGTCAGTCCATAGATTATATCCATAAAGTTGGTGAGTTTTTAAATACTTTATTTCTCAGTAGTGGTTCAAGAGAAACATACATCTGTAGTACTCTTTCTAGATATATGTGCAGAGAGCTCACATTTTATGAGGATATCTGTCCTAGATGGGTGTGATGGTATTTATTTTGTATGAGATTACAGCATCTGTCATATGCTCTGTCTTTTCTAGTTTAAAGTTTGAGTCTAGAAAATGCAAAGAGTTCTTCCCCTACTTCAGCAAAGCAGTTAAGCAGATGCATTGTCCTTTTTTGATGTTTCAAGTGTATCGATGTTCTTATACTAACATTTTGAGGCTGAACCTTGACTATCAAGATGACAGCCTTTTAGGAGTTACAGAAAGCGCAGGTTGTGGAAATATGAATCTTAGAAATTTTCAGCTACAGCCAACTCAAGAAACCATTACTTCCATGTGATCATTTTTTTTAATCAGTCTGTATGTGTTGAGTAAGGACAAAAAGACGTGGTCCACCACTAACTAGATTTTTTTATTCCTCTGATGTGCTAAGTGTCTGAACAAAGACTATACAAAAGATTAGTGAAGAGAGTTTATAACATTAAAACAACTTAGAGATATTTTGTTGTTGTTGTTTCTAGGGACTTCTAAGGTATTCTTCAGTGTTTGACTTCTGGAGGGCACTGTGTTAGAAATCCAACCTTCTTAGAGCTCTCTCACCAAAAGGAGAGTGATGATAGAACAGCCTTCAAGAAGCACTATAAATCACCCAGCCCTGGCAATAATAGTGCCCATTAGAGATGCTCTTTTTTTTTACCCTGCTCAGTTTCCAGCTGTACTAATAGAACAGCACATCAAGCAAGGCTGTAAATAAAAGTTATAACCTAATAGGTGGGCATTGAAGTGGAACGGACAGGAGCTGATGCATGGAGGCCTTATTACTGCTCATCAGCAATTATAAACAGGATAAAGTGTCTGGGACTTGCACTGATGCAGCAAGAGCTAATAGAGGCTGGGAAATGACACTATACCATGATCAGATGATGTATGTTGATGGGTTTTTACTATCTCATCTTATTGCCTATTTCTGTGATGTGTTGTATTGTCTGTTCTGTGCTTCCATATGCATCTGGATAGACACACCGGTTTCCCATGCTGCTCAAACAAGCTTGATGGTTTTTGCACATATACTTCGCATCAGTTTCCAGTACTGGTTATCTAAAAACATTCTCAAACTAATTGTTATGATTATTGTACACTAAAATCCGCCATTTAAGGATCATAATAGTTGCATCTGTAAACAACTTTAAAGACTTGCTGCAATTGTAGGATTTATTTTCAGTATCACCTTGTTCAATTTCACAAAATCACCCTCATTCATTAAGATATGATCATCTTTCCATTCATTATGGATACGATCATCTTTTACACTAAACACCTCCTCTGCAATTTTAGACTAAATTTGTTATAACCAGTGAGGCTGGAGAGTCCGAAGAGATGGGTTTGGGGTCAATATATCAAGAAGTTTATTAAAAGTCAGCTGTAGCTGTGATGATCCTTATCTATGAGTTATAAAAACTTCCGCTGTTCCTGGGAAGGTTTTTAAGAGCTTGTTAGCACGCAGTAATTGGTAAAATTCACAGAAAAGTCTTTCATGATCTTTTATCTGTCACAGTGTCTAGCACATCTCTGTGCTAGACATCTAAATCATCTCTTTACAAAATCACAGAGAAAAAAATGCCTTGAAATTTAGCCTGCACTTGCTTTAATCTAAAGAGAAGTTTTGCAAACATCTTCATAGTTCATACATTAATCACTCATGCCGTTTACTTCTGAACAGAATTTTCGTCTAGAGTATTGGAAAAAATACAACATTCAGAAATGAAAAGGTCTGCAGCAGTGTGACAGCATGTGAAAACACTGGCTTCTATCCTTGTCTATTCAATACACCCAGGATAAAATAAATAGATTATTTTTCTATCATCTTAAGAATTTAGGACAGGAATGCTTATATCTGCCTATGTCAAAATGCACTAAGGCAAGTGGAAACTCATTCTGTTTATTGTTGGTATTTATTTGAAATTAACTTTCACACATACTGGTTCCTAGGTGTTTCCTTCTTCCTGTGCATTGATCATAAAGTGAGGAAGCCAGGTAGTGGAAGTGGCCAATAAGACAATGAATGTAAGCACTATATCATATGCTGTATAGAAGGAATTAAAAATACAGGCAATGTTTTGAAGATGTTTATAAAATGTGCTAGTAATTCCTACTTTGGGAATAATCCCTTTTGTAAGCAATCTGTCAAAGCAATTTATGACGGGCTAATACAGGCCTTAAAATAAAATAAAATTACTGTTGTGGAATAAGATAAGTAGATGAATATGATAATTTATATACTTAATAACATTTGCCATTTTATTACATTGTGTTGCCCAAAGTTGTACCAAAACAGGTTAATGCTCTGAAGAGCACGTAAGACGGTCAAGTGTGATATCTGTGTTGCTGATGCATCTTTCCTGAAGACAGCAGGAAAATCTCAGAAACAAAGGATTGCTACTTTCCTATTGTGCGGTATATCAGCGTATCTTTGTATTTGGCTACCTTGTGCAGAAAGTGAGATTCGATGCATTCTAGTTTAAGTGGCAGAAACATGTACCAATCTAAGTAGGTTTTGGTTATACAAGTGTGTATAGCTTATGAGCTTTTTGTCCCGTGAGGATGGGAAGAAAAGGACTTCAATACAGTAGAATTAAAAAAAAATGATGATTAAACCTTTATGGGGACAGGGGCTGAAGGTCTCCTGGCCTGTATAACCTCTCAACAGGTGGTGAGACATGCTTCTGTGTAGCTCCAACTATTTGAGATCTGTCCCATGTTGTCAGTTCATTCAGAGCCAGATTGAAGTTTTCAGACCCAACATCCTAACGGAGAAGGTCCTCTGGATACTTTGAGCTGTTACCCTTGCTGCCCTTACTTATCCTCTTAAATCACCCAAATTCATCCTCTTTTATTCTTTGTGCTGTTTGGGTATGAACCTTCCTTTTTCATTATTACTTACTTCACCAAATAACCTGTGTTCGGCTTTTTTTGATTGCTTGTAAGTTCATTCTTCATCTTTCATTTGTCTTAATCTCTTTTTGCTGCTCTAATTCAAGTTTTTCATCTGTTTTCATAACGGAATTCAGGGTATGAAAATAAAGAAAGACTGCATTGGAAGTAGAACAACTTTGAGGAAAATGTGCATAAGTCAAGAGGACAGGCTGATCTCTTGGAAGGAGTTCACATTCATTTGTAAGCCAATAGGCAAATGATTTCAAATGCCAAATTAAGAGCAGTACCAGATGATAAGAGGATAAGATTGGCTGTGTTAGGAAGAGTACAGCCGATAGATCAAGTGAAGAGGGTTTTGCCCTCTAGTTAGCACTGGAACAGGTAGGTACCCATAGAGGCTGTGAAATCTTTCTCCTTGAAATTTGTTTAATATGGACTGAACAAGCCCCACAGCAACCTGATCTGGGTTTTATGTTTACACTGCTTCAAGCAGGAGGCTGGACTGGGGGACCCCAGAAGTCCCTTCCAACCTTGTATTTTCAGTGAGGCTAACAGACAACAAATGTGATCGGAGCGATGAAAGTTATTTAGTTCCACCTCAACAGTCCTTATAGCACTTGACGAGACCTGAGCCTGGTAGGCCCTGGAAGTACAGGCAAGCAGCTACTGCCTCGAGCGTTGCAGAGGAGAACCAGTAGAGAGAGACTTGGAAAGGTGGGAGAGCTGGGATGGTCAAAGCAAAGAAGGGAGCCAGGAGAGTGGTCCTTGCAGCAGGGCTCATGGTGGCCAGGAGCAGGATAAGCTCTATATGCTTCACTGACAAGGCACTCTGCCATCCTGCATAGCTGACCTATGGAAAAATGTGTGCTGCTGCCCTTATCGCTTTTCCACCGCTTTGTCTTTATGGTCTGATAGGTGGTTTTCAGTCTGGTTAGTGAAATTCTTGCCAAATACAAAGTTGTCCATTTTTAAGACTGTTATCTTTTAAAACTCAGATATGAGTACATCTTTGTATTAAAGGCTTGCAGAATTGTGACAAAGGATTTGTCCTAGGATCATTTGAAACAGTAGATACTTTATGTATATTTTGAATAAAATGAAACAATTTAATCTTGAATATTCATTTTTGGTAGTTTCATGCCATGATTAGTTTTCTGAACTATGACAATCTCTCTGCGATCGGTTTAACTGACTTTTGGCAGCTATACGTATTTATTATTAGAGAATATACAAATAATAAGCTGATTTGGCTTTGTGATCCCAACAGCTCTGAATTTTTTATTGCCAGCATCCACCCACAGGCTGTTAGAAAGTCATTCCCAAATAATAAAATCACAGCTCAAAACTTCAAATAAACTTCATTTACGTTAATTTTAGGGACAAAGAAATTGGGGTTACACATCCTGCGTTTCCCACCTGCAACCCCTTCGTAAAACTTGATAAAAATACCTATTGGAAAGGACTGGGGGAGATGGAGTTTGCTTAATTTTTGACTGGGCTTGCCCAATAGCAAGATAATCCAGAGAATGTAGCAGAGAATAGTTGCGGTCATGAACTTCGAAATCTGACAGGGACTCTGCTCCTGTCAGCCTGAAGAACTGAGTTGGTTTTACCTCAGCGTGTCGCATTTATTAAGTAGCACCTTGATCTGATCTGTTCAGATCAGGAAGGCAACTTTCTTATTGGTGGGCTTTAGCAAATGAGACATAAGCTTTTACCATTTTTAATTTGGTGTTTTATTGCACTGGGGGCTTGTTTAACCAGTTCAGCATTACCTAACTGGCCTGAAACATTTAAAACTACATAGCCACTTATATTTGCTAACTAATGATTTCAGTGAGCACCAGAAAGCTTCAAGTACAAGTTTTCACTATTTTCTATTTACAAATTAGTTTTCATGAGGATCTTAAAATATATGGAAGTAATTTTAGAGTCTCTGGGAAGTATGCTAAGCTTGAACAGGGGAAAGCGTGTATCTTACAAAATGAGAATTTTCTTTAAAAAATGTTTATGTTCATTGGTTGTTATGCAAACAACTTTCTTCATTTTCCTGTTCCAGTTCCAAATTATTATCCATAACGTAAACTTCAGGGAATAACTAATGAGATCTTGGGGGCAAAAGAAGGCTGAAAACGAGATAGATGTAAGACACAAGACAGTGCAAGTACTATTGCATCCTTTCATGTTCTTTGTTCTGTTCTGCTCCCCTTGTGGAGATCTGGTCTTCGGTTCAAGTTAGTTTAGGTGCTTCCCAAATATCCCCTTTCAAAACAGTAAGAGTTTCCCAGAGTAGAAGAGTAGAACAGCCTGACCTCTGATGTATTGTAGACAGCAGTAAGGTGTGCAGAAACTGTATTCTGTGCCAGGATAGGTTGTGTTTTTCCCCCATCAAATTGCTAGAAAAAATAACACAATCAAAATGTAAACTGATTTTTATGTTTTATTTAAAATAACTGAATTGAAAACAAACTTGGAGATAGGTTAGCTGTACATTTCAAAACCTACACTTAATGCATTCAGTAAAATTTTCACCAAAATACAAGAGCTCTTAAGTATTTTTCTTAACATTAATCAGATACGGTCCTTGGAATGATAGTCTCTCTTTGCAAAATTTCTGTTGCTGTTGGCATCACTCGGGTTCTGCAGTTGATGACAAATACGTTTTGTGAAAGATAAATATTGAAAATACATATTTTTTCACTGTTAGCAGGCAAGAATTCTTTACAATTCCTCTTCTGAATCTGTGTCCTAGCCTTGGAAAACCCTCATTACACCGGTGGGAGGAAGGGTGCGCTAAGAAAAATTCAGTGTATGAATGAAAAATAACAGAATGAGTAGTTTTTATATAGAACTGAGTTTAGGCTATTAGTTTGAAGAATTACTTTCCTGAATACTGCGTACCGTTTGATTGATGAGAACATAGCTGGAGTATACTACCAGTATTTTGAAGCAGAGCAGCACTGCTTGTTTATGCACTCTTGAATTGACTAGCAAATCTGCAATATTTATAGCATTATCTATTCGTGTTAATCCAATTTTAGAGAACTTCACAAAGCGAAAAAGGGCTCTCAATTAAGTCAGCAAAAACAAAACTACGATATTGCTGAATGCTTTTGAATTTCCCGTTTTACGAGAACTAGTGTAAGCTTATTTTTGTACGTGTTTGCACAAATGTATTCATACATGTAAATATGCATACTTGAATACTAGAAAGTAGTCTTCAGGTGCTGTGGAATGGCCAAGATGTTTGTGATTTGCCTTCATAACTTTTTCATCATATATATTCCTGTGTTGCGGCTTTTTTCTTCCTTTTTGTGGTTCTGCATTTCCACTTAGCTGTCTGTGTTTGTGCACTATTCCCTCACTCTGTAATCCTGTTCTTATGATTCAGAGTTTAACTGTCACCAGAATCTGCCTTTGTCCCCCTCCCAGCCCTAACCCTAAGTTACTAAAATACATCATCTAAAATGCATAAAACACACTTTCTTCAAATGTTTATACTTGCAACAAGAGATGGGCAGCAAGCAGGAGGCTGAGTGCTTAGCAGGACTGGCCAGCCTTTTCTGCCTTCACAAACCGATCTCTTGTGGGCTCCAGAAGTTTACAGAGTTCACTCTTTGGCATGATTTAGGGAATGACCCCTGTTGGCCTGGGTTTTTAAATAAACAAGGTCATTCCTTCACTCAGCAGCAATATGGGTGGCCAGCGCCTTATAAAATGTTTCAGTGACTTGAAATGCACTAAGTTAATCCATCAAAGGAACTGTGCAGTACAGGTGCCCGAGTACATTTAAATATGTACTTGTTTGAATTAATTGGGTGTATAAGTAAAAACGCTTTAGAAATAAATCAACATTTCCATTACAAGAAGACATACTGACATCAGAAAGTGTCTGGGGAAGGGAGTAAAGCAAGAATTTAACCATGAAACAGATGTAGTACAGGAGCCTAAATATGAGATGAAAACTAATTCACTTTTTGCTTAATTTAGCAATTATGAAGTTTCTTGGCAAAAACGGATCATATGCATTTTCACACTCTTTCTAATTATAATTTACATAAAATACATGCACTATCCTATGTAGTTCACTGTCATGCTATTTTCAACTTGCATTTCGTTCATCTAAGTTACTGGCACTAGATTAGTCTCTTCCGTTTCATTAGAGATGGCAGTTAATAGCCTCATTAAGTTACACTGCAGTACAGTATGCTTCCATATGACTGATGATAGTACCAACAATACAAGCTTAGAGGAAAAAAATGTAAGAGAGGTAAGAAGGAATTAGTGCTTATATTTATATATTAGAGCAATATATATATATACATATATATTCACTTTCCCATCCAGAAATTGCCTAATTACAGAATAGCTGAGATGGACGGGGACTGTGAAGATCATCTAGTCCTTGCTGAGAGCAGGGTCACCTAGAGCAGGCTAGGGATCATGTTCGGCCAGATTTTGGGTACCTCTGAGGATGGAGCCTCCACAACCCCTCTGGGCAACTGTCCCAGCGCTGGATCCTCCCCTACATAAAGTGCTTTCTTATATGTAAACGGATAGCTACTAAAATTGTACTGTCGTGATCCCACATTTTTGTGTTCTCCTGAAGTTGTATGCCAACGGTAATACATTGGCGGGGGGGAAGGCAAGTTTTACTGGCAGACTTTGAGGAACATCAGCAATGTGTCACGTCTGGAATGTCTTAGAGTAACTCTTGCCGTTGTGCATCTCAAACAGCTAGGTTAAAAGTTGTTGGTTTCATTGTTGTAGGCTGGCTGGTTGTTTTTACTCATTAGGGCTGTAGGAAACAACTGCTGCTGAATGGTTTTGTTAATTGGTATGGAAATAATTTCTGTAATGCAGCTTCAGGGGTTATTTATAGTCTCCAGGGTAATTTCATTGGGAGCCTCCTGAGGCAAAGGGGCTGACAGGACTTGACTTCTATAGGGGCTATTCCTATAGCTTCTCAACCCCACCTTGTGGTGGGACAGTGAGTTTTACTGCATCACAATTGCTTTTAAACTCTATAGGGGAAAAAATGAGTGAAATGGTGATGCTAAGGGCACTGCAGTGATACTAGAAAAGAGATTGCATGGTTAAATGTTACCGAAGGATCTATGTAAGTATTTGAGACATCCATCTGTAGTGTTTTAAGAAAAATTGAGGTGAATGCAGTCTTAACATGCAGTCTTGATTGCACAAGAAGACAAGATGCTCATCTCAATGTAAACGCCAGAGTTTCAAAGTGTTTTCACAGCATTAAACAGCAACGGGGAGGAATTGTAGTGGTCATAGCTGTCTGATTCTGTTCATAAGATGTTAATCCTGAATTTCTCTCTCTTCATTAATAGTCAACAAGCGAATGTGTTTTGGAATAACTGTGTTAATTTTAGGTTCATTTGAAGTAGAGGAGATGATTTTAAATAATGATTCTGGTAAATGTAATAGGAAAGATTTGTAAAGATGCAGTTTCCTCTAGATGAAATTCCTAATGCATAGTCAACATGCCAGGGAATTAAATAATCCCTCATCTAAAAATGGAATAATGAAGAAGAAAAGGGGGGGAAAGAAAAACTAGAATCTGGCAACAAGGCATTGCTCAAACTAAAGTTAATCTCTGTTACATAGTTATTGTCTGTGACTGTGTGAGGTTCTTCATGGATAGAGGTTTTAACAGCTCAGGCTCTTTTTAAAATGGTTTCAGAGTGGATGGCAGTGATGTTTGAGGGTTCATTAATTATTGCTGTTACTGGTGTTTGGACAGGCAGTTGAGATCATAAATGTCAGTCTGTCAGTGTCATGGGTTCTTTATGAAAAGAAAAAAAACCTGATTGAGTGCCTCAAAAGCTGTCATCAAACCAGAGATTAAACAGATTCATTTCATTCTTGAAGCAAGCAGCAACAGCAGAGGGCTTCTTTTTCCCTTACTAGTCTCCCATCTCTTCCTTCCTCCCTGCTACCTTTTTTCAGCACGTCTCTGCAGAGCTTACAGCTCCCTGCCCTCTCCCAAAAATGCCATGAAAGAGCCACCGTGATTGTTAGTGAAGCCATGTGTATGCAGCCCGCACACTCCACCATGACAGGAGATTGAGACTGGGACTCGGCTCTGACAGTCCTAACACAATTTACATGGAAAATTTTGAGGGGAGAACACGAGTAATGAAGACAAGAACAGTGACAGTCAGGAGCAAATGTGAGTTTCAGTCCAAGACACAACAATTTCTAAGAACAGTACTCGTCATTTCTAGTCAAGCCTCCAGTTTAAATCTTGCTCAGCTGAATTACTTCATTCTCTCATTTCAAATGGGAGCTTGATAGAGGTGCCACAGTTAGAAGAATCTGCACCCTCAGGTGTAGATTAGAAGAATCCTTATTTCTTAACTCCAAATTAAAATTGCCATAGGAAAGTGACAATGGCAGAGTTACTTTAGCTGAAAAATTTCTTTGTGAAATTTCTTCCCTCTATTGTTTCTTCTTTTTGACAGAAAATTTTTATGATTTTTGACATCTGCAGGTAAAAGGAAAGCATCCTTTTTTTTTCTTTTCCTCTCAATATTTGTTGGTTTATGTGTAATGGCTAAAATGCAAGTTGTGCATGGAAAATGTTTCTTAAAAGCAGAGGAAGAAGTAATTCTTGTTGCACAAATCATCCTTCTAAGGAAAGCCGTCACTGACTGAAAGAATATTCTTCTCTAGCCATTTTTGATTGTTTAATAAATTAACTGAGATTTTACCCTTAACTCTAGTTGCAGCACTTCACCCTGTTCCTAGTTTATTTCTGCAATCCAGGTAGTAAAGCTGTGAATGATAATTGCAGTTTCCTATCAGCTCTCTGAAGTTTCATGTTGCATGATTGCAGGTGCTGGAAGATTTATTTTGCGTCCAGTGTTGTTTGCATCAGTATCGTGAAAGGCAACGCGATGTACAAGAAATGCACGCTGGACTGAATCTAAGAGTGCTGATTTCTGATCTGTAGTTTCTCCTCACTCCTTGTACCTACCCATAAAAAGATGTAAGCGTGTGTATTGTTGGTCCATTTTGTAACGAGTTTTAGCTTGTGCTTGTGTGTTGAGGGTGTTGTGCAGTCAGCAATGGGATAGCTGGAACTGTCCCTGAGAGGTTAGGCTGTTAGCTCAGTGTTAACATTGTTTAATTTATGGCAAAAAGATATGCATTTAAAAATCAGATATGTAATCTTTCATTTTTATCCTATTAGTCAATTGGCATTAATATTCAGTTAGTCATTACCAATTAACAGGAAACGTATAATTGAATATTTTAATTAAAGGACTACTAGCCTGACTTGGGGTAGCTGTTTTTCTCATTAAGGCATATGGCTTCATTAACTGATTAGACACTGGTTGGCTCATATGCATGAATTCTGTATTTGGACTTTATAATAAGCAGACCAATATGTTTTCCATGGGCTTAATGTAGAATGCAAAATTCGCTTTTGAGAAGTACCAGAATGGCTTGTGCTTCCAACAGCAAAGATGTGTGGGAGGCAGCTATTTCAAAATAGCATTGTATCTGTTTCTCAGAGTAATGAGTAAACTACAAACTGTGTAGTTCCCCATCTTTGGCAATGAGGTGGGCTGTAACAGAGTTTTACTGAACCCTGCATCAGCTTGGTGACAGTGTACAAGTTGTGTGTTGGAGGGTGCACACTGCTACATTCAAGGCTAGCCCACTCTTCCAGGCAGTCTGAAAACAAGTTTTTGTATGACAGGATGGTTGCCTGGGAGTGTGAGTCGGGATCTCTGCAGTCTATTCAGCGGGCCTATCTCTTGGGTTGTCTTCTGCAGAGATTTAATTTAAGACAGGACTAGTTGTTCCATAAATGTGTTAATTCATTATGCAGTACTTTCCATTGTCAGTGTTCCTGCACAGCCAGGCATGCAGAGGTGGAGTAAGTTACATACTGAATGGTAGTTCAGCCCATGTAGATGTATTTTGTAACGTGTAAGTTACCTACGACAGTGATCAAAAGCAAGGCTGTATTGAGACACGCATCAGATAGAATTATTGCAGCTTAATAAAAACTTATCACCTGTATACTGTGCAGAAAGCTGTTCACTTTTCTGTGAAATGTGAGATGGGGGAGTTTGTACGTATTGAAAAAACAGGCACATTTTCAGCATATCTTAGCAGTTTGACAGAAAGAAAGAAAACCCAAGTGAGGCAAGTTGCATATTCATAATGGCTGTAATATTGGAGTCCAACAACTGTAAAAACACTTGAGACAAGATCTGAAACACAGGTAAGAAAAGTGGGTTGGTTTCTATTGCATGTGAGGAACCAGGGAAAGTTAATGGAGCATACCCTGCAGAGGGAGAGGCTAGCAGGTGTTCCTAGTCCAACTACATTAGATATTTGGCAGAGGAAAGCCATGATGGGGGTAAACAGTGGATCAGATGAAAACATTGAAATAACAAGGATGTGGGCAATGTTTTAGCCACAGCAGTTATTTCTGCAGAGTGCTACCTGGAAAATTACTGTCTTTTTTAGCTCCTGCATTGGAATGTACTTTACGGAAGGTATTCAAGTTAGCCTTAAGGAAAATACTTAAAATTCGGAAAACTTTTCCAGGATAAGCCAGGACAGCTAACACAAAGTAGATATGTCTTCCATAAGCACAGGACACCATGCAACAGAAATGTAAAATAAAGGCGAAAAGATGTTTGACAGGGTAGAGCCCTGCCAGAAAGATATAGTTATCTTGTCACTTGTAAATTAATGTCCTTTAAAAATGGGCTTGAATGAACTAATACTTTTTTTTTCCTTGATCACCATCTTGCACTAGAATGCTGACTCATTGCAGTAATGGCTTTCAGCAGTTGGTCTTCCTGCAACACTACTACGAACAACGTAATTTTTAGTAGAGTTGGGATTAAAATTATTCTCAGTGTCTATTAAAAAAGAAATATCGATTTGATTCAGCTATGCACAGCCTTGGGAGGGAAAATGCCTGTCTGACCTGACCTGACTCAGAGTGCAGAGCAGCAGATCTGCTGAGATACACCACAAAAATAGGATTTGGGCATTGCAGGTTCCAGTCAGTAGTGCACATTTCATTCATGACTGTAGAGCGCCAGCCAAAATACTCTCCATTATAAAAAAGCACTATGTTGCCTGAAGTGAACACTTTCCTGAACTTTAACTTCTTAAGGAAACTTGTTTTAAAAGGGCCTTTCATAGGTTAAAGGGTAAATTTGAGAGTGGTAGCAACTTACCTTGAACTCTTCTGCAGCACCTGTGTGGCAACTCCAACCCAAAACAAAATACCAACACGGATCACTGATTTGCTTGTTTTTCATTAAAGCAGCACCTACTGATTTGTATCTTCTGAGGGAAGTATGTTTTCCACAAACTATTTTCTTGCAAGCAGAAATTTATATAGATAAAGTTATTAATGCAAATGATACTCTGACTAATTCTTTTACAATGGCTGAGCACTTTGGATTTAGAGCATGTGTGTACAGGTTGGGTGTAGTTCATGTTGTTGGTGTATACTAATTTGCATTTAAATTGTTATCCATGTGGAAAGAGAGGAAAGCACGGTATGGCACTTTCATGTAATGCCTTCAGTCATAAGAGACAGTTTACACGCTGTGCCTTAAAAATCTTCCTTCTGCCCAGGGAGGAAATAGGTTGAATCTGCTTTCGATTGTTTTTCGTCAGAAGCCTAGTTCAGTTTGTTTGTGTAAGGAGAATGAAGGCACACAGGAGAAACTAAATGAGATGACAAATGAAGCCTGCAATTGTTTAGGATGGTTTGTACTCTACATGCATCTGTATGCAACCTAGCCATGGCTGGAAGGAAGTTAATCAGTTCACTTTCTATTCAGTATTGTCAGTAGGGAGAGGTTCTTACAGGGAACAAAAATGATTTGTCCCTTACTTGATGCTCTTTGTGATTGTTAAGAAATTTTATGTATGCAATAGAATGGGAAGTATCAAGCTGCTTGGTGGTGACCCCAGCTGAAAGCAATATACCTTCAATCTGCCCAAAGGGATGCCTCAGCAAGGCAGTTCTAATGTTTTTCCTAAAATATTTGTTGTGAATACAACAGATTCACAGTCGGAGAGTGAGGCTTCTCCTGTGAAACGGCCACGGCTACTGGATGACAGTAATGACAGGCCTGAAGAAACCAGTCGATCCAAACAGAAGAGTAGACGCCGATGCTTCCAGTGCCAAACAAAACTGGAGCTAGTACAGCAGGAACTGGGATCATGTCGCTGTGGTGAGTACTGTCAGTAATGTCCAGCTTTCTACCACAGTGGTGCTCGGATCCGTATCAGAGGTGGAAACACAGAGAACACTTGCATTTTGCATCTTTCAAAGGTATTTTAAACAGAAGCGATAACTTCCACTGGTGGCAAAAAGTTATAATTAGTTCCTGTCTGTCTAATTTCCCCTTTAAAACTTTGGCCCTGATGTGCTGTATTATCTCAAGAGATCTTAGATATTAATGAATTAAGCTTCAGAAGTCCCCATAAGGCGGGAGAGTGCCATGCTCACTTGACAGAAGAAACACAAAGCGCATCAATAAATATGCAAAGATGACGAGTTTTTTACAGAGCTTAAAGAAACATAGGTCAGCATCTACATTATGCATTTTAGAATTACATTATTAGTAAAAAGTTGAAACAGAAACAAAACCAAAAAAACTCTAATTGAAAATGTTTTCCTTCTCACAATCAGCTAAAGGAATGGGGGGAAGAAGAACTGTTGTTCGTGGTGCACTTAATATCATCCAACTTGACTTTTTCCATAGTTGATGACATTGTTCAGCTAATTGAACTGAGGGTGATAATTTCATGCTGATGTGGGGTTTCATATTACATGCAAAGAATCTTTCTCAAAGTATAGTAAACGTGACTAGATTCTAGAGGAGATGCTCTCTCCTTCATGCAACAATTGGGTTCATAACTGGTATATCATGTGCTTGTTGGACCTAGTGATAATGCACATGGTAGTTCTACCTGCTAATTATTTTTTTTCATATAGTCTGCATTGAAACCTTACACTTGCACTCTCTGACCATGTTTGTATTGATACATTTGGAGAAGTTTTAGTTGCTTTATCATGTCTCAGCAGGGGGATAATTGTCAAAAGATTTGCATATGCAGGTGCAATTCACATTGCATCTGTGATATGTAGAATATCGTATTAAAATGTTTTCTGTGTAGAAAGCAAGTCCATCTGAGCAGCAGTGGAAAAAAGAAAAGATTGGCTAAGATGGTTACAAAGACTGAGATAATGAATTCTATATTGAATAAGTAACATCAAATGAAATGATAGAAAGCTGAAAAAATTCCATGTCATCCTTTGTTCTTTTCTTCAATGCCTGTCTGTCTGCAACCATTAGATATAACTGCTGTATGATGTTTTGGACATGAGACAGGCTTCATTTCAAATATTGGAGCACTGCCATAGAACTAGCACACGTTATCTCTGAGGCCACCAAACATGAAATCAATGACTGTAGTATTGAAATTCTTGTTATGGAAATCATGCGTCTGGATACTTTGAAGTATCCGGTAAGATTTTTTTTTTATTCTTTTTTTTTATCAAACCGAAGAAATTCAACACTATCAATGACAGTTTGGTATGGCTCTTTCTGCTTAGACTTAGGG
>VXAL01004943.1:5091-48502 GCA_013399475.1 Chauna torquata
AAGCGGGGGTCCTGTTCGGTGCCCCCCCCCCCATCCTCCGTAACTCTGCAGGCTGGAAGGGGTGGCAGATCCCCATTGCCATGGGAACATCGCATTTTGTGGAAGAGCTGCCAGCCCCCAGCCTCCCCCGGCAATGTGGGGGTTGTTTTGCTGGGAAGGGAGGAGGCTTTGGATGCTTGGCCTGGGCTCTGTTGGAGAAGAGGAGAGATTCCCCCTCCCCAAATGTGCAGAATCAGGGTCCTGGCAGGGCCAGCCTGCACCAATTCTCCAAAGACCCATGTAACAGCTCTCCTCCATGCAGGAGCTGGTGGCAAGACCACCGGGGGACACATCTGAAGCGCTGTCTGTGATGCCACTGGCCACAAGCCTTATGTTTTAGCCCCAGAGCTGGTGGCAGTGAGGACGTGACCAAGGGCTCACTCCCCACAGCCTCCCATCGCCACATGGATGGGAAGGGGCTCAGCAGAGCTGCTTCTGCGCAGGCAAAATGTCTTCAGACCCAGAAGGCAGCCTGGCAAAATTCCTCTTCCCTGTTCTTGGGCAAGATGGAGATGACAGCAGCAGGAGGGAGCTGCTCTCCCTGGGAGTTTGGGTCCCAAGGCACCCCAGGAAGGAGCAGAGGCATGAGGGGCAGCCTGCCCCGTCCTCACCTCCTCCCACTCCCCCTGGCTGGGCTCCGCAAAAAGGGCTGGCGTGGTGAAAGTCGATCTGAAAAGTCCTGTTCTGCTCCAGCAGAACCTGATCCCAGGTGACATTCGAGTGCTGAGGTTTTGCAAGCTGGCTGTGCATTGGGGTTTTGCTAATTCCACAAAATCTTGGCTCTGGCTGCTCACTCACTGAGTGAGTGAGGCCTGGCCCCTCGGTTTGTGGGGGGAGCCCTTGATGCCCAGCGGGTGTGGAGCAGGGTTCCCGGTGTGCTGCCACGAGCAGGGCAAAGGCCTGGCCCTGGATGCTGGGGCAGCCAGGTATCGAACGGAGCCAGACTGCGGGGTCGCCCCCAGCTGCAGGCGCACATCCCCACGATGACACCAGTGACCTGGGGTGGCACAAGCCATCAGTGCAAAGAGCAGGATTAAAAGCGTGGCAAACTGGCACAGAAAGCCACCGTTAGCAACTGGAAACAGATCGATGCAATGCAAACACACGGACGTTACCTGCAAGCTGTCAGGGTGCAAAAAATGCAAGCAAGAGGTCTGCATCCAGACATGACATGGGGCAGCACACGTAGCAGCGTGCACACATGTGGGTCCCTTTTACATGCAGCCCCACATCTCCACAAGCTGTCTCCTCCACTTCCCCCCCAGACCAAGGGCAACCAGGGAACTGAAGCCCGAAGGGCCGGTTTCAGAGTCATGCAGTTGCCCAAGTGCCGTTGCAAGAGATGTCGGCTCCCTTTAAATCTCTGTCTGGTGGTGCTGTGGAGGCAGGCGTGATTGTGCAGTTTCTGGGCAGCGCTGGCAGCAAGCACCCTGCCTAGGTATTTGCAGAAGGTTCCTTGCAAAGGTTCTCCAGCTGGATGGTTCCTTCACTGCAGATTGCAGTCTGGATGCTATCCATAAACTGGAGAAAAACAGCCCCCAAGTCACACCTGATGCAGGGGTGCCCTCCAGGTCACAGACAAAGGAAAAGAAGAGGGTGGGGAGGAGAAAATCTATTAACAACAGACAGACAGGGAGAGGGGCAGGCAGCGTGTGCAGCAGCAGCTCTCAGGCAGAGGGACAGACAGACAGACCAGCACAAGCAGGGACATGGAGGCAGCCAGAGTGCAGCACAGACGGACACCAGCAGGCACGGGTTCATGTGGCAGGACAGACAGACAAGCAGAGAGAGGCAGGGCACAGACAGCCCTCCCAGGAGCTCAGATCAGCTACACTGCCCCTAGTTCTGGAGTGAAATCCATCCTGGCTTGGCCGGCCATGTGGGGAGTCCTCCTGCCGGGCTGGGGTGCATCAGGGGCATCAGTGCTCCCCGCAGCTCCAGGACTGCGCCCAGCAGCTGCAGCGGGCAGGCTGGGAGCAGAGGCACTGAGGAGGACCGTGACTCGGGTGTCTGGCACTGCTGCAGCGATTAAAAGCTGGCCTTGCCCCAAAGGCATCCTGCTGCAGGAGATGTCCTTCGAGAAGGAAGGTGGGTGCGCAGCCTTCCCAGAGGAACAGCTCTCCCCTGCTCTCATCCTTTCCCCAGGCACGGGAAGAAGAGAGAGCATCTCACCCTCTCCCTCCTGCTTGTGAATCGCTGCACAGCAGCACGCTATGGGTCCAGCTCAAACCCCGCCAGCGGGAAGCCCACACTGCAGCCTGTCCCTGCCAGCAGCCGCTTGCTCCCTAATTGCAGGGGAGGGGAGGCAGGAGGTCCTGGCCACCAGGGCCTGAGAGCAGCGCTCCCAGGGAGAGGCCCCTGGCATCTCCACAAGGCCATTAGAGCCAAGGAGTTACGGGATGGAGGAGCGAGAGAGGGCATCCGAGAACCAGCGCTATCGATCTGGCAGCGATTGCAGCTCTGGGCTTCACGGATGGAAGTGCCCACCTGCCCAGCAGCACAGGCAGCAAGGGCTGCGAAGTATTGGTGCTTTTTACTGCAAAACCCAGGCCCTTCCCTCCCCATTTTTGAGGGACAAGAAAGGGAGGCTGCAAAGAGCTTTGCCCTTGATTGGAGAGACAGAACAGCACCCAGGAGCCCGGTGAGGCCCCATGGATGCTATATGGAGCACGGCCCAGATACGAAGCCCCTGGGCTTTGCGGCACCGCTGCGCAGAGCAGGGGTGGAGGAGACTGCGCTCCCCTCCTTCCTGCATGCAGCGGAGCCACGGAAAACAGGGGCAGGCAGGGCTCCCGCTGCAGCGCTGGCCTGGGGATGCCGCGCTCCGAGCAGCCGTGCTAGCCCAGCACAGGAGATGGCTGGCTCTGCAAAGCCCCAGTGCTGGCAGGGTGGTTTGCCTGCAGGGTGCAGGTCTCCTCTTGGTAGCCTCCGCATGTTTGGTGGCTGTGTGCTGGGCACAGAAAAGCCCCAGAGGCTGAAGACCTCAGTCTAACAGACCAATCCAGGCCACGGAAGGGCTATGAGGAATCAGCTCCAGTCTGCACATAGACCTCCTGCCACCAATCCCTCCTTTTCTGCCTGTCTGCAGGCATGCTCAGGCCAGCAGAAAGTCCTGGCTCCGTGCTCGCACCCAGTCACACAAGTGTGCCCCAGCGTGGGGATGCCGTGCCCTCCTGCTTGTCATGGTGGCTGCTGTCCCCGGTCCCCCCTGATTCTGACACCTGGCAACATGGTTAACATAACCAATGCCATTTTACAAGGCAAACAGCCATTATATGCAAGCTGGCTGCTCACATACCACCCCCCTCTCTCCCCCATTTTCAGCATTGTGATAAGAACACTAGTCCACCAGCGTTGTCACAAGAACATGGTGACCCCCATTACAGAACAGGAAAGCCTCCTGCCAGCATTGCAACAGAAATATTTGCCTATCAGAGTTGTCAAAGGCCAGGCACAGGGTGGCTGGTATGCGCTGTGGAACAGCACGTGAGATATTGTCTATAAAATCAAGCAGCTGCAGGTCCTAGAGGGGACTTAGACTGGAATCGCTACTATAGAGCAAAAGCCACAGTCCCCTGGTGGTTAGGGCAACATCACCATCATCCATCTCTGAGGACTCTGTGACTCACACTCTTTTAAGTAAATTCTGAGTCTAGATTATGATTATTGTATTGAGTGCTGATTATTAAGAATTTGACCTGATCTGCAGAGGGGCCAGGTGACTAAAAATTCTGGATAAGAAAACTGTGCTGGTTACTAAAATTGCTGTGTAATAATAAGCTACGCTGGTTGCTAGAAAATCTGTGCAACTATAAGCTTCTAAAGATTGTAGATAATCTACTCTGATTGCTAAAATTTTTTATGATACTAAAGCTCTAATTATAACCACAGCTCTGTGGCCAGTCCTCAGTCTACCAAGGATCCCTAAAAGAACCTGCCTGTCCCCACAGCATTGAGTGAGACCTCCTTGAAGGGAGGCCACCACCAGTGAGTATTCACAACAAGGTAGGATCCCACACAGTAAATCCCTGCTTCACCTGGCCCCAGGGGGGCCCCAGCAGGCACGACCCCTGCAGCACAGCCCTCCTGCCCTACCACAGCAGAGGTCCCCGCAGTCCAGTGTCCAGATGGAGGAGCAGGTGACCATCTTCTCTAGCCCTTCCTGCCCAGGGTTGCTAAAATCTTCCTGCAAGAGGCTCAGAAACCCTCACGCAAGCCAGCCAGGACACTGGGAGCCAACGCAGCCTGGAAGAGGGGGCTGGCTGAGGCACAGAGCTCTCAGCTCTCCCCATCTGCTCCCCAGACTCAGTGGGAGCAGTGCCCAGCTGCCTCCTCCCCGCTGCCTCCCATTGCAGCCAGTGATGCATCCTGCTGGCACTTGGCTGGGGCTGGTTTTTTCCCCACACAACTGCTGGATGGGAGAGCTGCTCTCTGCACCACACCCGGCAAACCTGATCTCTGCTGAGCTTACAGGGAGACTCGTCCCTGGGGGAAGGAGGAACATCTCTGTCAAATGAACCTGGCAGGCTTGGCAGATAGACCTAAATCTGCAAACTGAGCTAGGGGCTCTTACCTACAGAGTGAGCGGCCAGAGGGCTTTGTATTCAACCTCTTTGCAAGGCTTCCACATCCCATGGCCTCTTCACATCTGACTTAATGCAGACAGAAAGCTTCAACTGGGAAAAGATGCTGCTTCAGATGGTAAAGCTCCCTTCCTCCACCTGCTGAACCCCTCATCCAGTGACAGCTCTCTGCAATTAAGACAGCAATCAACAGGAGCAATCACAGGAGTTATGGCAGGTTGAGCAATGTTATGAGACCTGGACAGGCAGCTGATGCCCAGAGCAACTTCAGAGCCCTCTGTCTTGGGGAAATTTATGTGTGTGGGAAAGAGGAAGCTCCTAGGGGCCTCCTGGGAAGGTGCTGGACAGAGAAAGGGGCTCAGAGCACAGTGCTGCTTCTGCCCCCCATCCCCAGCCTAGCTTTCTCCCCTCTGTCCCAGAAGAGATGAATAATGCAAGCTACAGAAAATGGAAATGGCTTCCCTGCATTTTCTCCTCCTACCTGCTGGGCCTTCAGGAATAGAAACTGTTTATGAGCATTGCTTATTTATGAAGAAGCCATCAGGCCAGGATGGTTAACTCTCACCATGCAGGTTCCCACAGACATTTCCAGAGAAGAGCAGCCACTGGAAGCAGTTGCCTGCAGGAATGCAGTGTCCCCCATGCTCCAGGCCTGCTGGGAAGCTCCTCACTCTGGAAAGAGGTGGGTTAAATAAAGGCAGGGAGGTTTGTCCCATTCAGGCCCAGGACAGAGCTCGGTTTTACCTGCCAGGCTTTCACCCTGGCAGCACTTGGAGGGCAGGGGCTGTCCCTACAGCTCACACAGTGCTTCCCTTCAGCAGCCAGCCAGCTGCTCCCTGCACTTGGGCTTGTGTCATCGGCCCCGGCGCTTGCTCATCTCCCCCATTGTTAGCTGGGACAATGGGAGCGTGTACCCAGGCTGAGCGAGGAGATCCCCCTGCTCCCTGCCTTCGCTCCAGCTGACGGAGCCAGCAGGGCTGCCCTGCGAGGCGCAGCACCGCCTGCCCAGAGCCCAGCGGGCTCTCCGAGGCACGTGGCAAGCCCTGCTCTCCGCGTTCATCCCTGCAGCCGCATCTGGCCACACAACCAGACTTCTGTTGCACTTAGACACTCAGCGATCCCTCCCAGTCCATAATGACAAATTGTTTGGAGCAGAGGGAGATTTTCAAGCACTTCCCAGGGAGCTTTTTACCCATTGTTGTCTGCTTCTGCGTGCTAGGGGGCTGGAAAACCTTGTGTTCCTGGGTTTGAGGCAGAGCTAGGAAGCCCGAGTCCCCTGTCCCCATCTCTTCTACAGTCTCCTCTAGGGACAGGAATTGGGTCACTTCATATCTCTACGTGCAAGTGTCACGCAGAAGAACACATCCTGAAGAAATTGCTGCTGCTTTTTTTTTCTTTTGTCCAGGTCAGCCCTCTGATTTGAGATACGGATCTAGGAGACAGATAACCAATGCAAACAGCACAGCCAAAAAGCGTCACTGAGCTTTTGTAAAGAAGAACCTAAGGCCATGGGTAAAAGAAATCAAAGGGAAAGAAAAGAAATCTTGATTGTAGCAGTAGAGGAGCTACCATGCGCCCACTGAGGAACTGTGCTGGTGCGAGCGCTCTTCAACATACTGAGATGCTGCAAAAAGCACCAAGGCAGCAGTTAGAGGCCTTCCAGCAAATGCAATCGCTTATGTTATAGCACAGAAGGCTGTTTCCAACAGCAGTACACCATCAAGTGCCTGAAAATGCTGTTTGTGTGGGACTATTCTGCCCTACTGCCACTCAGGACAGGCAAGAGGCCCCAGCACAAGCCTCTTGCCCCATAGCACACCAGCTCTCCTGGAGACCTCCCCAGGCTTCTCGGCCCCCTTGGAACATCAAGGACAAGCACTTCTATGGAGTCAAAAGCAGCTCAAAAGTAGGTGTCCTGCCAGAAAAAGAAATGCTCAGCCAGGGCTCTGGTCCTGCTGGCCAGGGGCAGCACAACCTTCGTAATGCATCACAAAACCTGGGTGGAAGTAGGTGCAAGACATGACTTCTTTCTGCCCAGGTGCAGGCTTGCTTTGCCTCTAGGTGGTAAAGCAGAATAAATGCTAACTCCAAAATGAACTCTGAATTCTTCAGAAAAACATCAATAAACCATGTTTTCTGCATAGTCAAATCTGAGCATTGCCTTTTATGTTGAGTGTACTTTGTCATGGTCAAGCATGAGGTGACAGCAAAATCTTTCTTAAAAGATTCTTGAAATTTCACCCTACCACTACCATTTACCTAGGAAGACAAACGTAGAAGGCAGTTCTCATGTGCAGGTTGGACCATTCACTCCACATCGCAATCTTGTCACCTTTCTGAGCTGTTACTACGTTATGTAAAACATCAGTAGCTGCACAAGCTGAGGTGCTCATTCCTAGGGACGACGGATGCTGGGGCAAGCTTTACTGCTCTTTTCAGAGGCCATTTCCTCTGGTACTGACAGCTGGCTAACAGTGCTGCCATGTGCTATGCAGTTCTGTAACATTACTAGAAATAAACAAGTAAAGGCAATGCATGAAGATTAAATCTCTGCCATTTTTTTAAAAGCCATTATTGGAAAAAGTAAATGTTCCCAAATGTCTGTGCTTACCAGAAGAAATCTGCGTGGCTTCAGGAACTTTGGTGATCACATTCAGGATCAGAAGCTCCATGCCACTTGGCTAAACATTTATTCCTAATGGAGTTTGGGATCCAGCCAGTCAGCACTTGATTACAATTAACTGACTCTCTATTCTTTCAAGACAATTTAATTGGTTTATTAATTTGTGTATTGCTTCTAACAGCTTAACATTAATACTGCATGTTATACACACTGCTGTGTATTTTTCTCTAACCAAACCACCTGGAAAGGGGCTGTAACATCGTCATTGCTGCTGTACCTCACCTACCTTTCAGGTGTTCAGCCAAGCTCCCCTCAAGCTGCCACTTCTGAGCCCTGAAACATTGCAGTGCCACTGTGCAGCCCCTCAGCTCGGCAGTCCCACAGACAGCCCCTCATTTCACTGTTTGCTCGTCTGTTCCGGTATTTTTGTGGTTATATGCTTTTAGAGCTATTTACAAGTTAGCACAGAATCAAACAGATAAACCCCCAAAAGCACAGCACTTGCATCCACACACCACTTTTGTTTTTTATTTATTTTGAAGGGAATTCAGGGGTCACCTGTCTCCTCTTACCTCACATTTCTCCTCAAAAATATTCACTGTTCTCTCCAAATTACCTCAGCTTTTCCCCCAAAATGTGACCTCTGTCCTATCTAAGTTACCTCACCTTCTCCCTCAAAAAAATGCTTGTCTCCTCTAAATTACCTCAGCTTTTCTCCAAAAATGTCACCTCTCCTCTAACTTACCTCACTTTCCCCTCCAAAACATCACCTGTTCCCTCTAAATTACCTCAGCTGTTGCCCCATCCCCTGTAGTTACCTCACCTTTTCCCTCAAAAAAAAATGCTCATTTTGCCACCCCTAAGTTACCTCAGCTTTTCCATCAAGAATGCTCATCTTGTCCTCTCTAGATTACCTCAGAATTTCCCCCAGAACATGTCACCTCTGTCTCCTCTAGGTTACATCTGTCTTTTCCTTCAAAAAACCCTCTTTTTCTTCCCTCTAAATTACCTTGGCTTCCCCCCCAAACATGTCACAGGTGTTCCCTCTAACTTACCTCAGCATATACCCCCTGCAAAACATCACCTCCATTCCATCTAAGTTACCTCACCTTTTCCCTGAAAAAAATGCTCATTTTGTGCCCTCTAAATTACCTCAGCTTTTCCCCCCAAAACCTCACCTCTCCTCTAAGTTACCTCAGATTTCCCCTCCAAAACATCACCTGTCCCCTCTAAATTACTTCCACTTTTATTCCCCCAAAACATCACTTCTGTTTCCCCAGCTTTTCCTCCCAACAACATAAACTTTTTCTCCTCAAAAAAAACTTGTCCCTTCTAAATTACCTCAGCTTTTCACCCCACAACAAGTTACATCAGAGCTCCCCTCCATGATGTTCACTCTATACCTTACAAATCACCTCAGATGCCTCCCCCACGCGTGCAGATTTCACCTTTGCCCCCTCTAGGTTACTTTGGCTTCTCCCTCTATGCAGCTCACCCTGCCCAGTCTAACTCACCTCACCTTTTCCCTCAAAAACTCCTCTGAAACACCATGCTGCCCTCCGAGGCAACCACCCAGTCCGTGCCCAGTGCTCCCCCGCTCCGCACCAGCCCACGCTGTCCCCGAGGGCGACCGCAAGGTTTATTACCGAGCCCCGCAAAGCGTCGCCCGGCCGCAGGCGCTCCCTTCAGCCGCCGCCACTGCAGGACGGGCACCCCACGTCCCGCCAGGGGTGCCCGGGGCAGCCCCAGCATCCTCCCACACCAGCCCTCTCGGGCTGCCCAAGAGACCAGAGGCCTTCACATTTCCTTTAATTTTCTTTTCTACTGAAAATAAGCATTATGTGCTCCAACGCAATTTCCCTGAGTTTTCAACCACATGCACCCACTTAAGATGATTTTTACATAAAAACATCCATTTTAATCTTTTCCACATTTGTGCTGCTGCTGCTTTCCCAGAACAAACTCTCCAGCACTATGATCCCTCTGCCAGTAATGATTCCAAAGGGAGTATGCTGTTTTGCACAGGAATGAGTGGTTGGAAAGAGCTATAAAAGTTAGGAAATAAGACTGTTCCCTATGCATTTTTAAGCATTTATTTTATAGATCTCTGGTCTTTCCACCTGCACAGAGGTTCTCCCTGTTTAATGGAAAATGCCCCTTTTCCTGGTAACGGAGCACCGGGTTGGATCACCACCCTGCAGGTAGCCCCCAGGGACCCGACCTGCTATGGCAGTCATTTTAGGGAGGGGGGGAAACCTGCCGGAGCTGAACCCCAGCAACCTTGAGCCAGCGCAGTGCAATCACTACCTGCAACGCACAGGACTTGTTACACTGCAGGGCGAGCTGCCACCATGCCCTTCAGCTGCTCAGGGAGCTACAGAAGAGAAGAGTGTGAGCCTTGAGAGGGTACTTTGAATAATGAGGTGGTTTTTGAGTCCCTCTTATTCCATCACATCCCTCTGGGCACAGCAGGCAGGGGAAAGGATCACGCTTCGCAAACTGGAGGGACAGCAGTAAGCAGAGGGCAGACCAGGACTGCCACGCAGCCGCATGGGTGAGGTGGCAAGGTATCCGGTCACCTCAGCCACAGGGGATGGAAGACTCAGCTTTCCCATGCCAAAGGCCCTCAAGAACAAGCCCTCGGCAAGGCTGAGTGGGACCCCCAGAGCTGACTGAAGCACCATCTCCCCTGCAGAGCCTTGACACCCACCCTGGGCAGTCTTCCAGGCTCTCCCTGCACTACTGCGAGGACACACCGTGCCTGCTGCAGCCAAGGAGGGCTCCAGAGGGCTGGGCGTGCAGCACCCAGCACAGGCATGGCCCCGACACCCAGTGGCAAGCCCCCACTGCAGCCATCACGTCCAACCAGCCAGGACTGCAGCCCAGGGGCCCCCAGCACCATTTCTGGCCCAGGGCGGGGAGCAGGCCCACCACATGCATGCAGAGCAGCCTTACCCAGCAGAGGAGGACTGCCCACTGGGGCTGGGGCCATGTCGAGCTCCCTGGCCTTCACCAGGGCCCCCACAGGTCTCCTGAGACAGGAGGAGGAGAGGGGCCCTTCTTTTTTAAGGCACACACACCAAGCTGTTTTTCCAACAGCAGAGCTCACAGCTAAGCCATACCCAAGTGTCCGTGCCCCTGCCATGATGTCCCTGCTCAGCCACAGCTCCAGGAGCACTGCAGCCCTCCAGGAGCACCCAGCCCCAGTGCTGCTCCCTCAACAGTGCAATTAACACAGAGCTAGGAAGCCTTAATGAACACCCTTTCCATCCCAGGAAACTAGGGAGGTAAAATGCCATCTTGCTTATATATTTGTAACCCCAAGAGACATTTCAAGACTCTTACTGCTACTTAAAACATTTAGACCCAACAAATTACCTGCTCCTCGCTGAAGCTGTAATCCTGAACACACCAGGGAGCCTTCCAGCATCTCTCAGCTCCCCCCACAAGACTGCAGCACAAGCACAAACCTCCCCAGGCTGATGGGAAGCTACTTATAGGGACCCCAGCTGCTTCCTGAGGCACTGGGGGGCAGGAGCCCTCATGGGCAGCACCTGGGAGGCAATGAACAGAGCACAGGTGCAGCCTAGCCTGATTTCTTGGGCAAATCCATTAACTTGCATTTATACCATCCTGGAGCGGTACTCTGAACAAAGTATTTTAGACCCTTTACATGCAAAAGCATTGTTACTGTATAGTACATAAGCAGGAAACTATTGGTGTTTTGCAGTGGTCTCCTTGGTGCTTTTAAAGAGACAACTTAGTAAGAAAGCCCACTTCTTTGTCCTTCCTGTGCAAAGGAAAAAATGTGGAAAAAAAGATGCATGCTCTCTCTTTCCATCTCTACTTCTCATGCCTGCATCTTTCTTCTCCCTGCAACAGGATTTATAATTTTCATTGCTTTGAAATTCCTGGATACAAAGTACCAGCCAGTCTGATTACCACAATATTCTCCTACATTGCTAAAACTGAGACTTCTGAAATATATAAAGTCCTGAGATAATCTTATAAATCATGAGGTTATAGAAAAAAATACAAGAAATTGCTATTTAAGTTCATATACTGGCTTAGAAACCTTTTAAATAAGTATATTTCTCAGAGTTTTGTTGCAAGGATCAAGTCAATCATGACAGGTTCTTTACTATGCGAGCAGCTGAGGATGTTTGTAATGAGCCAATCATAACATGACGTGTCATTTTTCCGCAGAATAGATTTTTTTCAATGTTGTGAATCTCTGTTTTGAATAGACTCAGATTTCAGTCAAAAAGAGTGTTGGGCAAGATACTCTGACAGCGATGTTTAGCAGCATGACCACCATCTAGGCTAAGGGAAGTAGCAGAGAAAACGTATTCCACAAAATACATGTCATTGGAATTTATGCAGCTGTCACCCCGGGGAAATATGTTTGGTTGTGTGCGTTTTATTCAATAAGATTCCTTTTCTTTCTTGCTGTTTCGTAACTTAAAGGAAGTACTTCTAGGTATTTCTGAGGCCACAAATTAGTGTACTCAACAAACCCAAAGAGCAAGTTACTGGTATCCAAAGAAAAAAGGGAAAATTCTGTTGGTGGAAATCAGAAGCAGAGACAGAGAGGCAAAATGGGAAAGGTAGGGAAGGAATTAGATGAAAAACACATGCTGTCAGAAGAAAGCGTTGCAACTATAATCACGCACACAGACACAGGGGAAAGCTCTACTTAAATACAAACATGCACAGAAAGGGGATTTATTAAGCATCACAATGTAATCTGCTGCTTACTGTAATAACAGTAAATAAATACTAGGAACCAAACCACATCCTCCTTTAATGCATCAATTCCTGTCTGTGCTGGGAGACCAGGGCTACAGTTCTGAAAATACATCAGAAACAAAAAGTCCCATTCATATGAAGCAAAGTTGTGTAAATAGGAATTAATCAACTGTTAAAGGCCAACAAAGACTGCCACAAAGTCTCCACTTCTCCTGCAAAGCAACGACTTGGATGGAGCTAGCTTCTTCCTCCATTCCCCTTAATACCACATTAATTGCTTTTGCTGTGGAGACTGATGAGGGAATTTACCATGAAACCAGCTGAAAGGAGTCAGAGGCAGCTTTAAATAGGGGAAGAGGAAGAAAACAGCTCCTTGACCTGCACAGGTGCGCGTGGGCACAGCCCCTCCGCATGGATTTAATGGCTTTCCAGGGGGCAGGGTGGCTTGTGCGGGACAGGGGAGCGGGGCTGTTGGTCAGCTCTTCCCAGGGCAGTATTTTAGGGAGGCTAAGGTGGTACGATTCCCAGCAGTAAAGCTGCATGGTGCAGGCCGGGTGTGCGGGGAGCAGCTGCTAGGCACTCCGCCGAGCAGCGGGCAGAGCGGCTATCCCGCTTGGTAGCACCAGGGGGTAGCATTGCCCTTTGCTGGAGCGTGCTTGTGGGCTCCAGCACGGTGCTGCTCTTCCATCGAGCTGCAGCGAGCTTGCTGGGGTTGAAATAGGCTTGAGTGTAAGGCCCTGTAGTGGTCCGTTCTGATTTGAGAGAAGAAATGCATGGTAGAAACCAGCATTCCTGTATTCTCCCTATGGGATGCAGTTTGTTTTATTTGATTTCCCTATGTCCTTGTATTTCCAGGGTTTAGCCTTGTCTTCTCTGGTAGGGTAGATAGGAGGGATGAAAGTGAGTTTTATGGACTTGTCTCGAGTTGTATAGCTCTATTTTGTGCACAGGGTGCAGCAGTGCTAGCGTTAAGCTGCTGAGGCAGGGCTTCAGTGGAGAAGCACAGATTTCAGTGCACAGGAGTGCTAGCTGCATAAGAAGTGGGAAGAAGTTTAAAAAAAAAAAACAAAAACAAAAACAAAAACACAACCCACAAGATGCTTACCAGATCAGGTAAGTGGTTAAAAGCAATAACTGTGTAATATTTTCTGAGTGCTGGCAATGGCATGACGTGTGTCATGGGTTCCATGAAGCTGTAAGGTTGCATTAAAAGGGCAGGCTTTGGTGGCACTGGGAGCTACAGCACTGCCAGAAACCTGGGCTGGTAGTGCCTCTAAACAGTGTTAATCTATTTCCTCTGCCTCAGGTTTTCCAGGGCCAGCAAGGCTGCTGGCATACCTGTGTTTGGTGAGGGGCTTAGGACTGGGAGCTCTCCTGGGCTGTCTTTCTGAGTCTAACACGTCCTTTTCCTGCAGGTATGGACCTGGCTGGGGAAGGACCATGAACCTGCCTTGGTGGCTGTAGACCTCAGAGTTGCACTGGGTTCCCTTTCTGGCTGCAGCTCAAGCTACCTCGACATGTTAAAGCATTTCAAGCCTCTCGCTAAAGACAGCGGCTGCTATTCTTTGATTGCTTAGATATTTTCCTGTCTCCCTTTCTAGCCCAACTTTCTTTGGTACTGTTTACAACTCAGAAAAAACTCAGCAGAAGAAAATTCCTTGTTTACAAAAATCAGAAGAAAATGGCACTTCCTTGCTTGGGGCATATGGGGACCTTGCTTGCCCTGCTTCAGCCCAGAGTGAGTTTCTCTGGGCAGGTTATAAACCCCTGCACTGCAAGTGTTGTAATGTTGACAGACCTTTCAGTGCAGCTGCTGTAATACCTCTGATTTGACAGCTGAAACACCATGCATCTCAGGGGATGGGATCAGAAGCAGAGATGCCAATTTTCAGCTATTGGCAGGCTTGTGTGTACTCCACAGAAACCTTTATCTTGCTAAGGAAGCCAAGACCTTTCAGCCTCTCTTGGTGGGGAAGGGTAAGAACTCAACATGAGCGAGGCAAACTCATTCCAGTCTTACCAAAGCTACTGTTCTGCTCCAAGCCTCTGGTTACCCACAATAAGCACCGCCTCTCTGTTATGGGATAGCAACAGCAACCTGCTTCGCAGGTAGCTGCATCAGTTTCTGCCCAAGCAGAGCTTGGGATCCTGCTGTGAGCAGCATTAATAAAAGGTAGGCCAGTGCTTGACAAGTGTTGGGCACGTGATTTCCCAGGCAGTTTGAGATGCAGTGGTCTGCCTGCAGCTCCGTGACTGGAGTGGGGTCAGTACCACAATCTCTTGCCCCCTACATGAGGCGATGTGGGAATATAGTTGTTCTTGAGGTTGCACAGCAATGCTGGCCAGTGGCTTAGGGGCCGAACCTTGCAGAGTCTGCAGTGTTAGCTCAGCTCTAGGTAGGGCCAAAAGCCTGAAACTCTTTTGTGAGGTGGGACAAGCAGGAGCTGACTCTTCCCGTGAGGCTCTGGAGGGCTGTTGTAGGCTGCAGTATGCCACGCTCACCTTGTGCGTTTTTCCACAAGGGAGACAAAGAAGAAACTTCATTGGGAACGGGCAGGATCCTGACCAAGAAGTAACTTGGGCTCTGGAGCTGCTTTGAAATCTATTTTGTACTGCCTGTGTACGATGGCATGGCCTTTCTCTGAGTCCTTCCAGTGTCCAACAGCCATGGAATACCATTATTCCAGTTCTAGTGGTAGGGAAGCAGAGTCCCCAACAGCCTGTGCTTGAATAAGGGGACACTGTCTTCTGCAGACTTGGAGTTGTCCAGAGTTTGTGAGATGGGGGTAGGGAGATGTGCAAAGCCAGCACGGTGCCTGTTTGCCCCAGCTGATCTCAGGCTCGGTGGTGAGCCCTGCTGGGAGGATGGGGGTCTGGTACCTGGCTCACTGTGGTCCTGAGCAGGACCTTTTTCTGTGGCTGGCAATGCATGTCTCTGCATGCTGGAAGCTGGGGGAAAATAATGCAAGGGGAATTTACTTGAACTCCATTGCTCCTGGGAGTCTGCTGCTGTATTTTGGGTAACAGAGACAGAAACTTGGTGCAGCATACAAGGTAAGAGCAGCCAGCAAGGAGGGACAGGGTGAACCTTGTTCTAGAGCTGCCGTGCCACCAGTGTCACAGCACTGAGGACCTGCAATCACCGCTCTCTGTTCCCCGTGCCCTCTGCCTGGTATGTTTTCTTCTGCAGCCTTTGGTTCTTCCTTATCGTAAATCCTGTAGGATTTAACTTCTAGCTACTGATCCTTTTGACAGTAATGGACCATTAACTAACTAGACATAAAATTGAAAGTGTAAATCCCTCTCCCTTGGGGAATTAGAAAGCAGGTTTAGGATGCAGGCCATGAAATACAAGAGTTCATTGTAATCACAAACGAGGCCAGATTAACTCTGCCTGCCCAGCATCCCCAGATCTCTGCCAACTGATGAAGAAAGTAAAAGCTGAGGCTAGTATTGAAGAACCATTTGCATCTGCCAGGAGAAAGCCTTTAGTCTTAATGTTTGAGCTCGTTTATCCCATTGGCAGGGTCTTCCCTGTGAGACAGTGAGGGGAGTCTGGATGCTAAGGAATTATCTCCAGAGATTGATGCTGCCTCTGATTTCAGGCTTGGTGCGTTTTCCTTTTTGGGACAGAGTGAGAAGGGAAGAGCTGATGAGCCTTTCTCATGAGAGGAAGAAAAGCACAAAGTGCCTTTGCCCCAGGGAAATGGCCCAGCATGCTCCCACCAGGGAGAAGGATGAGATGAGGCAGCAGCTCTGCAGGTTGGCGTGTGCTGAATCCAGTTGCCAGCACTTTCCCTGGGGTCCCAGTAATGTGCCAGGGCTCCACTACGTGTCTGTGGGAGTGAGTTTGCTGCTGACTCTGTTCTCTAGACCTTGAGTTCAGTGCCCACTGATTAAAAAAAATTAATTACCTTCCTCTTGCAGGACTGACTTTCGAGGTCTCCCAGGCCCTTAATCAAGCATCTTCCTTTAAAAGAGGTTTTGATTGGATTGCTGTAAACCCTCATTAGAGCCAGGATCGCCAGGTCTGAGGGGGATGAGTCCAGAGACCTAGCTGGGCTCTGCTTGTGCTGAATGGAGTGGTTCCAAGCTTACCTCCAGAATAAGCAATTAAATCAGAGAAAAGAGAGGGAAACAGGTCAAAAAGTGGTTTGGCTACCCAGAAATTAAATGTCTTCAGCTGGTGCTTTGGGGTTGGTTGCATGGGATGGAAGCTGGGACTTGACAGCAGGAACCCAGAGGGCTGTTCCTGAGGATTCGCCACCTCCTGTCTCACCGCCGCTGCAAAGCATCTCTCTGCTCTGCAGGACCAAAGCGGGGGCACACAGAGGGACCCGGCGATGGCTGCACACTGCTCGTGTCCCCAGCAAGTGAAGTGCCCAGTGGCTGCCGGCCCCTGTGTGCCTCCAGCAGCCTCAACGCTCCAGCGTTGCCCTCCTTCCCTTCAGCTCCCAGCCCCACTCCTGCAGCCAAGCTGTGTGCTGGTGCCCGTGCCGTTCGTCATGCCAGCAGCACAAGAGCAACTGGGAAAAGTGTCTGGAATTTATCACCCGTGGCAGGAGCTTTTGTCTGCAATGAAAAACATTTTCCCCCTCCTCCCTTCTAGTGCTTTCCCCCTTCTCTTCTCTCATTGTTATTATTATTATTAAGAAGCTTAATGCCATATGTCTTGCTGTTTCATAAATAACCCCTGTAATCAAGCAGCACTGGGTAAATGGGCAGTCCAGCTTGTGCAATTTGTTTGACAAAATGAATCCAGAAGAATATGAGTCTGTGGAGGAAAGACAAATAGAGCAGCTTGGATAAATGTGTTAACCAAGAGAAAAATGGCTTGGCAGAGTGGTTGATGCTATATTTATCCATGCAAATGGAGTTCGGGGCTAATTTATTAAAAATAGAGCATGGAGCTCACCAGAACAGTCGGAGTCTCTTGGGATGGACAGTGAGAAATGGCACTGCCAGGGGCATGGGGGAGCTGGGCTCAGGCAGGACGGTGTCTGGCAGGGTCTGGTTGCACCCTGGGGAGGTGGGCAGTGGTGAGGGGCTGGGGGCCCCCAGCTGATGGACACAGCAGGGCTGGTCTGCAGGTTTCAGGTGTCTGTTGGCAATGCATGTAGCGCTGGCCTGCTCTAGGTGCTGAGCATAGCTGGACACATTGCTGCGAGGAGCTGACAAAAAAAAAAAAAAACAACCCACAACACAAAATCAGTGTGTTCAGCAGGTGCTTGTTGAGTCTTTGATCTTCTGGTGGTTCTTTTTCATGCCTTTCCTCTGAATCTCTGAAAGTGAATAGTAGATTTACTTTCAGTGTCAGTCCTTTCCTGGCCTTATTGGTGCATTTTAATTCCTTGCTGGGTAAGCAGGGCTCCTGACTCCCTGTTCTGAGACTCTTGAGATGCATGAAGGTCCAAAGGGACCCTCATTCCCTGCAGTTGCTGTGTTGGCGAGCTCCAGACTGGGCTGGTGATTGCAATCTATTTGATTGTTTCCTGCTGGAGCAAGATGTTGGGGCTGGAAAGAGCATGCTGGTGGGCAACCTGGGCTGAGCAAAGATCTCCGGGCCGGCAGGATGCTCAGAGGGCTACAGGAGCAGGGAATGCAGCAGGCTCAGCCCTTGAACACCCTTGGAGTATGTGGAGGGGTTTTGCCTGTTTTTCTCCAGGGCTTGGTGTGATCTCTGTCTCTGCCCTGTGAGAAACGTGACCAGGAACCAAGTTTTCTCTGCCCGCTGGGGGCACAGGGTGTTTTATTCCCCCTTTCCAGCTAGAGAGGGAGCAAGGCGAAGCCAGGCTGCACTGTGCTTAAGCTTCAGACTCCCCGAGCCCGCTGACAAACACCCAGCTGCCACTTGCTGGAACGAGGAGCAAGCCGGGCAGCCTCTCGCCTGCTTTCCCAGGCAGGCACTTGGCATTCCCCGGGCAGGATGAGCCCCAGGGCAAGCCCTGGGTTGCCTGCACGCTGGAGTGCTGCTGCAACTGTAAAAGCGAGCGAGGGCAGGAGAAGTCGGGGTGCCGTCGCTTCTCCGGTGCTTGTCCGCTGTCTCTTCCGCGTGAAATCCTTCGCCTGGGAGGTGCTGCAAGCTAGGGAAGCCCTCGCACTGCGACAGGGCTCTGCCCCTTCGCCACCAGGCGGCAGCGCAGGCTCCGGCACCGGGCAGCGCCGGGACGGGGACGGGGATGGGGATGGGGATGGGGAGGGCTGCGGGGAGGAACATCTCAGCCGCCGCTCTCTGCAGCTCGCCTTTTACAGGCTTGCCCCTTGGCCGTGTCAGCTGAAGAGCTGAATTTTTAATCAAAGCAACGGTTGTGCTTTTAGGTGAGGTGTGCGTGCGGGTGCGTTCCTGCCTCCTCACCTCCTCCCTGCCCGCGGAGCGCCAGCGCTGCCTTTGCTCCGACTTTGCAAACGCAGCCAGGCTCGGAGGGAAGCTGCTGGGACAACCTGCGCCCTGGGATGCAGGGTGGAAAAAGCAGAGGCTCTTGCTCCTGCAGACCTTTGCTTGGCCCGAGCGGTGTGCCGGGGGGAGAGGAGGCACTGCTGCAGTGTGGGCGGCTCAGGTGCCGGCCTGTGCGCCCACCGGCAGCGATGGTGGTGCGACAGTCGAGGAAACACCTCTTGCTCCTGCTTCTCTCCCACTCTTCCAGGTGGGAATGCGAATCCCCCCACCCTCCAAGTCCTTCTCCCCATTCCCGGTGTGTACAAGTATTTTAAGTGGCAAGCTGAATATCTTAAATAAACACTGCTTAAAATCTATAATTTATGGGCAAAGCTTCAGAAGAGGAGATCAGTCGTTGCCTGGTGCTGAGGGTGGCTCTCCATCTGCAGCAGCCTCGGCTGCTCTGTTTCCAGTCAACTGGCAAGGCATAAGGGATTGGCCTCAGGCAGGGCAGCCGCCGAGCAGCACCCAGAAAATTCCCAGCTTGGAAGGAAGAGAAACTGGAGTGTCTTCTCTTGCTGGCAGGAGCATCTCTGAGCCCTTTCCCGAGCACCTGCCACTGGGGAGCTGGACCAGGACCACAATTAGAGCTTAAAGGCACTGCTGGTCAGTGGGAGACGCCAGGTCACCCAGAGAAGTCCGTGCCAGTGCTGTCCCTCTCCCCTCTGTGCCCCAGCTTGCTCCCCAAGCTGCACATGGGAGGGTTGCTGACTTGTTCTTTAATGGGAGTGGAGAGACTTTTGCTTCGATTAATTAATTTGCTGCTCTTCCCCATTTTCAGGACCATCTTTTATTCATGGCCAAGTGGCGCAGACGCCGCTGCTTGCTGCCTTTTCAGGATGCTGGCATTAATATTTCATCCTGGAGCCTACTCGTGCTTAAGAGAGCTCATGTCCCATGTACCTGCCTCTTCCTGTGGATCCACTTCCCTGGCCAGGCTCACGTTCCCCTCCTCCGGCTCCAGACTGACTCTCCCCATCTCTTCACCAGCTGTATGGCCTCTCCCTGGCTCAGGAGATTCGGAGTTTAATTCCCAATTAAATGGGGTGGGTTTAGGCTGGGGCTGCAGTGTTGTCCTTGGTGCAGAGGGTACCCTGGCTGCTGCTGCAATAACGGGTTCTGGCAGTGACTTGTTTTGATATAAAGCAAGGGGGAAGGGGAGAGACCCTTATTCTCCTGCCCTCTTCCATTAAAGCAGGGAAACGCACCTGTATTTCAGCTGCCAGAGGAGCAGCTCAGTGCTCTGGCTGCAAACCAGGAGGAAAGCAGGCTGCCAAGAAGAAAACCCTGGCTGTACCTGTCAGAGCAGCAGCAGAAATGATGAAAAGAAGCTCTCCTCCTAGTTCTTCCCCGCTCTCCTGGCTCCTGTACATGCACCCTCAGGCATTACTCGGCTCTGCAGAGCTCCGAGGCCAGCAGCAGCCTCTGCCTGTGCTCCTGCAGCCCCAGCAAGGTGCTCGCTCTGAACAAGGGCAGGCTACGGTGCAGCCGCTTGGAGTGGCACTTCATTTGCTGAATGGCAGCTCCATAACCCTCTTCAAATAAAAAGACTGAAGTTTCTGAACTGGGAGCTGGTGGAAGCCTTTGCATTCAGGCAGGTGGCACAAAGAAGGAACTCCTTGCTGGGTGTAGGAGGTCCTGGTTTTTGCTTGGGCTTTGTTATTTGATTGTTTTCTTCTTCACTGGGAGTTTTAAGAATTGTGCTGACTTCAGAGGGCCTGATAGCTTGTTCCTGGTTGCCCTCTTCAGGACTGATATATCCTATGCACATTGCATTTGGGGCTCTCAGCAGCTGTTGCACTTGAGGAGGCAGATTAATTACGGTTCGATTTGTTCCAGTTCAGCTCTAGCTTCCAGGGGTGCCTCACATGTCAGAGCGAGCTGGGGACTGGGGAGGACGTGTTTTTCCTCCTTCGCCACCTTGCAGAGGAGGACAGGATGGCAAAGGGGGTCTCCAGGGACACCCAAGCTGCCTTTGCTCAGGGGAGAGGCTGGTTTGGAGCTGTTCAAGCTCGTGAAGAGTTGATCTTGTTCCCAAGTGGTAAGGGTTTGGGATGGAGAGAGCTGGGCAGATGCAGCAAGGGGTCTTTGGCACTGGGGCTGATGGCATGCAGTGTGATACATTCTCCCTGTCCCGTGCTGGTGGCTTGAAGCACTTGTCCTGGCAGGGAGATGCTTTGCAGCTCTCGTGGGATGGAAGGAGGCACAAAAGGAGAGGGGAGCTGGGAACAACTGTTCTGCAAGTGTGGCTTGTGTCGGAAAGTGTGTGCACGTGAGTGTGCATTCGTACATGGGTATGGGGACGTGCTCAATTAAGGGAATGCGACTGCAGGTTCCAGGATGTGGAGGCTGCGAGTGGCAGAATCTCCACAGCCTCATTAAACTCTCATGTCCAAATTAAATGTCAGATTTGCATATCGGTTCTGTGTTTTCAGGCCCATTATGCAGCAGCCAGGAGGGGCGGGGGTGCTGTGGGAATCCAGCAGGGAACGCCAGCTCCCATGTCTGCCTGGTCACAAGGACACACCGTGGCAAATGCCCAGCGGCAGCAGGAGGAGGAGGAGCTGGTGAGGGAAGTGTGTGCCAGGGGCGGTGGGCTGGGGTTGACCTTTGCAGGGGAGAGCAGCCTTCCCTCCTCACCGTTTTGAAGCAATTTACAAAGGAGAGCATGGGCCCAGACCGGTTTGCCCATCGAAACCTCATTTTATAGTTGGGGAAACTGAGGCACGGGGAAAGGAGGTGGTGGATTCACCTAGCAAAGCCTTCCTGGGGATAAGCCACTGAGCACAGCGTGTGCCTGCGTGCTTATTATGGTCCTGGCTGAGCTGATAGGAGCAAACTGCAGGAAGCTTCTGTGGGGCTTTCACTTCCCACTTGCTTTCAGGGGACGGAGAAAGGGCAGTGCACTGCCCGGGCCCTGGCTGTGGAGCTTCACCCTCCAGGAAGCCCTTTACAATTCCCCCTGGGCTGAATTCTGGTAAGATCTTGTTTTAATCCGCATTTAATTACCTGTAAAGACAGACAAACCTCTTCCTTGCCCCTTGGGAAGGCCAGCCAGCAGGGTAGCTTCAGGTATTGGTACAAAGCCAGACTTCAGCCCCAGTTGGTGAGCCCCGAAGTGCAGAGGAATTTCCCTTGTTGATGGAGACAGGAAAAAGTGTCAAGGGAATGAAATAAGCAGCACTCAGAGTCAGTGAGAGGGCACCTGGGAGAGGCAGAGCCCCTGGTGGGCAGAGGGAGGTTTATGGGCTGACTGCAGGGGCTTCTGTCCGGCAAGGCAGCAGGAGCAGGGCACGACTGGAGAGCATCATTTTGTGGGGGGAAGGAGAGATAAGGTTTCTTCCTCCCGGAAGAGTCATGGTCACCTGGGTCCCATGTCGTGTGTTGCCACAGAGTCCCTGCCGGGACCTGAAGGAGTCCCACAGACTGTGGCTTCCGTGCCTGGAAGGAGATGGCAGCAAGAAGGGGGAACGTGGTCTCTATTGCTCTGCAATCCTGCGCCTGCTGTCCTGCACATCTGTGGAGCATGTCACATCCTTAATGGGCCAGATGCTGAAAGATGCTGAACATCCTGAGAAGGTCAAACTCAGATGGCAGAAACCCCTTCTGGCTGATTCTGAGATGTGGAAGTGACAGTGCCTACACGACAGGAGATGCCTGGGAGGCAGACAGGCTTCTGAGTCAGTCCTCTCTGGAGAAAGATTCGGCAGTGGCTGGGCTAGTTTTCACCAGCTCCGGAGCTGGTGGCAGTTTCTGCACTTCACGCGAGAGGCATCTTGTGTGTCTGGCATGCTGGTCCCTGCAGGGGAGCCAGGGGAACCAGCCCACTCCTTCCTCACTGGGGCTTGTTGCCTGTGGACCTCATCCAAGCACGCATGGCACTGCGGTACCATTTTCCCAGCAAGAAGAGGGGCTCAGCACCAAGAAGGCTCAGGGCTGGGGGACCAAAGGGCCCGAAGCATCCTTTCTGGCTGCCTTCCCACCTCGTACCTACCTGCGGGCACAGGCTAGGACTGCAGCCCCACAGCTCCCGGCCTCCCAGCAGGCTGCTAGGCAGCCAAGGGGAGCATACCTCCAGGGGAATTGCTCCTGATTTACACCATTGTAAAAAGAAAGGAAGCAGCTTTGATTAAACTCTGTTCTGAGTCCTGTGAGGGGCAAAGTGATGGAGGATGGGGATAAAACTCTGAGGTCTGCCACAGGCTCCCTGTAGGACTGTAACGCAGTTGTGTAATTCCTCCTGGTCCCAGTTCTCCCATCCATAAAAGCCGAGGTGCCTCCTGCCTTGGCTGTGAGGAATGCAAACCTTTCAGGGCTGAGCCTGCTCCTGCAGACCATCACAACATCCAGGAGAGCAGGTGCTGCAGTTCGCCACGGTGCTCCGCCGTCTGAACTGGAGCAGCGCCCGAGCTGTTACGCGCACGCCCTTTCATGCCTGCCTCCGTTCGTGCTGGGACGGAAACTGCTCCCTCTGTATCCATCTTTCTGTCAGAAAATCCTTAGCCCCTGAATAGATTTACTCTCCGATCTGTAAGCTGTTTAGCACAAAGCCTGTCTGAGGAGAGGAGGTGAATGAGTCTGGAGGGCTTTATTGGCAGGGCAGTGCTCTGGAAGGGAGGCTGGCTCGCTTGTTATCGACGGGACCCTTCCCTGGCAGAGACAGCCTCGAGGATAGGGAGCGCCCCGCGTCGGGGGTCCGGCTGCGCGATGGGTAGCCCGGAACTGCAAACCTGGCTTTGGGTTTGGTCTGCCACTACCCCCCTGCCCTGTGCCCACGCGTAAATCCGCAGCACCTGCTTTACCTCTGTGACAGTTGCCCTTCTGTAAGACATAGTGCAGGATCCCTCTCTCCACGGATGGTGAAGCAGAAGGCTCTTCCTCCCTCCTGTTTAAGGCCCAGAGCTATTTGGCTACCTATAAATAAGAGACAGGTCGGCTGTGAAAAGGACACTGCAACAGAAGGCTTGCTCAGCCTCTGCTTTCTGTCATTGCCGTGATGGTGTAGACAAATCCTTGGCTCCTCCGGCAGGATTCCCCTGGGGCAGTTGTTAGCGCTGCTCTCCCAGCTCCTCTCTGCCTGCTGCACTCATCTAACCCAAAGTTGTAAAACTGCTGACAGGTCCATAGACCAGAAAGGAGATTATATGCAACATTAAAATTAAAAATGGGCCAAACTTACCTAGCTGTCTTCATTAGGCAGCTGTGTTTTATTTGTGGATTTTACTGCCAAATAAATAATCTTGCAGGTGAGTTAGTTAAGCTGCCTTCAGGAGAAGGAGGAGGCGGGAAGAAGAGGCAGTTGTGCACGGCCACGGGGGATTCTGCCACAAATCAGCATCTGGGAACTGCAGAAATGGTGCAAAATCAGGACGAAAACCTTATAAAACCCACCAGCACTCCCTGAAGCCTCAGCACAAAACTCGCAGAACAGTCCCAGCCTGAGCCAGCGCAGAGCATGGTTCGGCAACGGGAGCAAATTCAGAGCTGTGAGCCCTTGCCCCCCTCGCAGCCCTTCCTGCTCATCTTCTGCCTTCGCGTGGCTCCTCAGTTTTGTTACTGCCAGACTTTTGGCTTCAGGAATGGGCCTAGGGAAAGCTCCTTGCCTGCCCAGCATGCCTGCTGCAGGATCACTGTTAATGCAGAAATCCAGCCCTTCCACTTCTGCAGCTGGCAGACTGTGCCAGAAAAGCTCCTCGGTGCTAATGAGGGAAAATGAGATATAACTCGGTAAGGTCAGGTATTCTCGGATTGTTTGCTTCCTTATAAAAAAAAACCTCTGCTTTAATGAAACTGAAATTGTTTGCAGAAAACCCTTTAATAAGTCATTTTTTACAAGAAGCTTGGTAAATTTATTTGTGGGAAAGAATGAAGGACACAGGTGGATCATCCCATTTCAGCATTTCCAGAATGGAAAGAAAATGTGCCACTTTACATTAGAAGACACCATTTTGCTTAGAAATGGTAGTTAACCGCTATTAGAAAAAAGATCACAAAGGCTGAGCTTGTATGGGTCTGGATAGCGAAGGAGCCCTTGTCCTCCTCCTGCTCCAGGAGTTCAGGCTGAGCTCAGCTGAATGAACTTCATCCTTTTAATACAAAGTGGTCTTTTTCCAATCCACCCTTAGACTTTTAAATACTGTTTACTGCAAACCCAGCGCTGTAAGCAAGCACATTACACATTTTGCGCATTACACCAGATAATGGGCTGAAAAATAAACAGTATGGAAATTGGGTCCTCAGCTGTCAGACACCCAGTAATCTGGTCCCCAGCAGGGTGAGGACCTCTCCTGCTGTGCGGGGCACTGCTCTGCTCGGTGGTGGTTTTGGGTAGGGGCAGAGCATCCCATGCAGGATGCCGGAGCAGCCGGTCTGGTGGCACAAGGTGGGAGGGGAGGGGACGGGCAGGAGGCAGCCATGGAGCTTTGGATGCAGATGTTGGCACTGATGCGGATTTGTTTCTTGGCCCTAGCTTTGCCATTTATTCCTCTGTGCTTCTCGTCTCCATGGCTCCTCTTCTCCCTGGAAAGAAGGGAGAAAGGCAACCCCTGTGCCGCAGCGAGAGGTGCTGCAGGCAGAGCCCGTGGTGAGCACGGGGGGAGCTCCCCAGCCCTCAGCAGCAGCAATCGCCCACAGCTCGAGTCCTCCCCGGGGCTGCAGTGGGGGAGTGCCCATGCTGTTCTGTGTGTGTGTCTCTGAGTGCTTTTTCCCTGGCCTAAAAAAACAGAAAGAAAAATAAAAAAAGAAAAAAAAACCTCTTTCTTGGCTGGTTTTGGCTGTCAGGGCACAAGGGAGCTCCCGCTTTGCTGCATGGCCTTGCCATGAAAGACGTGCCGCCCCGTGGCTCTGGGGGGGCACAGCGCGAACAACTGTGCTCGTCCCCAGCTGTGCTTTTAAGGAGGTGGTACTCGTTTGTATAATGTCCTATTCTTATGGGATTTAATTAGCTGTGGTTTATTCACTCAGCAGACACAAACGAGGTTTTAATTTTTTGTCTACGGCTGCGAGGTGGGTTTTGTTCATCGCATCAGGAGCTCTCTGAGGCCTCCCACGTCAGAAACTGCCTCCAAAAGGATGGAAAGGGCCAGACCAAACCGGAACGATAGTTCAGAAGTGGCAGGACAGGTTGTGGCTTTAATATGAGCTGGGGTTATTTGTCCCAAACACGTGGCACTGGAGTGTGCCCCTCTTAGCACCTGGGCAATGTCCTGGCTGCAGAACAATGTACTGATTGCAGTGGGTGACTTAGTGACTTGTCCTTGGCAATAGTGCCGAAAAGATGCAAGATTTCCAGTCTCACACATCATGCATGTCCTGGCAGGAACCCACGTAGACCCCTCATAGCTCAGCAGAGGTGTTGAAAGCAGGCAAGGAGATGCTCCAGATGGGAGAAATTCTGGAGATTGGACGCTTGGCTTCATCCAGCCTGGAAACCAGTCAGCCCTATTGGAAGAAACTTGCAAAAGCCGATCCAGCCACCAGGCTCAGTGTGCAGAACTGGGACCTGGTGGAGCCAGCATATCTGAGAGCCTGAGGAGGTGATGGCAGAACGGTCTGGTGGCACCAGCCGTCTGTCAAGCGTTTCACCGCTCCTCCTTGCTGCAGCTCGGACTGGGAGGGTGCCCTGGGACTCGTGATTTCTCTGCTTCCTCTGGGAAGACATCCTCTGAGGCTGGAGCAGTGAAGGGAGAGCGCCTGGGCTCCAGGATCCCCGCACGTGCTGGGCTTCGGTGGGATGCCAGTGCTCCCAGTCCCCACTCTATGTTCACCTCGCTGTCCCTCTCTGTGAGGCATCGCTGTCCATGGGACAGGCTGCTGCAGAGGGAGACACATTTTTTTCTCAGCATGCCAGCCATCAATCTCTGGGACAATTCCGAGCTAATGAGATGGCAGTGTTATCACAAGCCTGTCACTGGCAGTAATGGGGCGATCATTAGAAACTCCAGACAGAGAGAAATCAGGAAAGGCATCAGGACTTCTCTTTGGAGTGTGATTCTTGGTGAACTGCTTCTGGTGGACTCTGGCCACTCCTCAGCACAGAGCTGGGAGCCCCCATCTGCTGGCCACGTCTTGGAAAGGACCAGGTTCCTCTTGTTCCAGGAGAGGACAGAAGTGTCCACGCATGAACAGCCACTATCCTTCACGATCGCACTTTGCTTCCATCTGCGTCCACGACGTGGGCACCTGCAGTCACCAAGCAGGCACCTTTTCCTGTCTCCTTTGGGGCTGACATCGCCAGGTGGGCAAGAAAGTTTTGGATGCTCCCTCCTTTGAAAACCAAGTGGCTGTGAGTAGATGAGCTGTGCCCTGACCTGCTGCTATTCCACCCCTGCTCAGTGCTCTGCAGGCCAGGGAGTGAAGAGCTCACTAAATGACGTTGTGTCCCCGCGGTCCTTCTGCCCGGTGGATCCCAGGGCACAAAGCGTGCTGAGAGTGCTGCTGAGCGGTGCTTTGCCTCCTGACCAGCTCTGCACGGCTTGGTTTTGCTCCAAGCGGCTAACCGCAGACTGGTGATGTTTTCACTGTGCGGAGAAGGAGCCGGTGACAGATGGGGACACTGCTGGAACCTGCGGGAGACATTGATCAAAGCAGAGGTGCTGCCTGGGCCACGCTGTGTGTGTCCCTGTGCAGGCTCGTCCCTTTAGCGAAAGGGAAGGCTCTTGCCATCACGGTATGGACTGGACCAACACCTCCAAACAGCGAGAAGTGCTGGAAACGCAGGTGCCAGGTGCACACTCCTTAGTGGCTTCCGTGTGCGTCAGGTTAAGAAAACACTGGGGGTGTCCGGGGATGAAGAAGCCAAAAGCCACACGGTCCCTTCAGCCGGGGCAAGCGGGCTCAGTGCGCCCAGGGCCACTGGAGCTCCCCACGCTTCCCGAACAGGCGGGTCCAGCCAGGGCGCTTCATGCTTTTCAAATTGGGGTTTACACGAGTGCTCCCAGTCTAGGTTCTGGCTGGAAAAATGATTTGTTTTGTAAGAATTGCCACTGAACATTGGAAAAACAGTCATGAGAAATGACCAGGATACAACCTCTCGAGACTGCTGAAGGAAATTTTTGTTTACTTATTTACTTTAGGAAAAAGAAAAATCAAAGAGAAAAGTGTTAAGAAAGCTAAGGCTCTAAGATGAGAGAAAAATGCAATTTTCTCTTTAAAGCTCTTTCTGATTTTAAAGTGACATAAGGAAAAATATAAACGATTCTTGAAAACTTCACTGAAAATAGAGGAACGAGAAAATAACTACAATGAAGGGCAGTATATTGGGCACCGTATCTGCCTTCATCTCTTGTAAACAATATTTGCTGCAACAAAGGCATGGCGATTCTAGATACTTATTGTCATGTCAGCTACGTAATATTAAGAAAATAAAAAATTATAATTTACCCTGGGTGTATTCTGGTGGCTGAGAGAACAAGACTGCCCTCGGCAGCGTACTTGAATGCACAAGCAAGCAGCGATGAGGAGAGCAGGATGCTCGGAAACCCAGCCACGTGGATGGAGTCGTGGATGGAGTCACGCGGAAGGAAGAAGGCTGTGACACGAGGGGTGGGGTGGGGGGAGGTGGGCAGGTCTGGGCACCCCTTCCACGGTGACATCCTTCCCCGCATAGTCCTGTGCAGAAAGCAAGCAGGAAAATCCAGGGCAACTGCTGGTGAAAAGAGCCTCCGAGTTGGAAAAGTGGGGCTGGCCCCTTCCCTCCACTGGGATCTTGTCCAGGGAGAAAAGGAAGGTGCCAGAGCCGAACAAGGAAACCCATTTATTTAGAAAATGAAAATAAAATTGCTGTTTACCCCAGCTCTTTACTGATCGATTCAGCTTGTTTTCCCCACTTGTTCGGAGACAGGGTGTCCTTGTGGCTTATTTCTGCCTTTTTTTTCTGTGTTACTGTGCAACTGGTGGCATCTGGTGCTTTGCAAAGATGACGAAGAAAAGGCAGCTGTGGTGTGCCTTGCCCACCCAGCAAACTGCTGGGTGCAGCACCCCACGCAAGGAGCCACCGCACCTCACCAGGGAGTGGACAGACAAGCCGTGAGATGTGCTGCTGGTGGCCAGAGGGAGCAGCGCCCGTTCTGCATCACTTGGCTCCTTGGAAGCCCAGCTAAGGGGCTATTGAGCTGGAAACAGGCAGAAATTTTTCCTCCCACTCTAGCTGGGCTTGGCTCAGGAGTCGTTCTTGGGCTTGTCCCTCCTTGTCATGCCTTGGGAACAATCAGATATCCAAGATGGGAACCCCATCAGCACTCTTGGCTATCAGATCCCATCCACCAAGGTGATCAGGACGTGGAAGCATGGCTTAGCAGCAAGCTGGAGCAGTGAAGAGAAGGTCTCCTCAGCAAGGCAGAGAGCAGCTGTCCAGAAGTGGGATTCTCCTCCACCACAGATGAGAGGAGTCACAGAGCAACATGGCTGGGGGTGGTTGGAGGTGCTGACACCTTTCTCTGCTGGCAAGAGGGAGCAGGAAACAAGCAGGGCTCCAAGCAGGTGATGAAGAGGTCGGAGAGGGTTTGTTAAAGAAGCTGTAGGAACTGCAAGCCTGTCTGGTGGCACCCACCACAGGGCAGCGGGGTGAAGATCCCCGTGCAGCTTTTCCTTTGTTGTCCTGATGGCTGTGCCGAGGAGAAAGCTCCGATGCTGGTAACCACGGGGAGGTCCCAGCTGGTGATGCTCTCCTGAGGGTCATGCTCCCTTCAGTGAGGTTTCTGGGGATCTGGAGGTGGCAGGAGTGCAAGGAAGAAGAGTGCTTGCAGACCAGGTAATGTGGAAGACAGCACCCACCGGGTGCTGTCTGGACTCCTTCAGACACAACCGCACCACAGATAGAGCAGGATTTAAAAGTGCCAGAAACCCACCACCTCTCTAAAACGAGCATGGTGTCAGCTCTTCCCTGTCCCAGCCCGTGGACTGAGCGTTCAGTCTCTTTCAATCCAGCCCACAACTCATCTTGCCCCTTTTATGTCTTCTCCTCACGCAGTTGGTATTTGTCATTAACACATTTTATTAGTTTTTGTTCCCCTCCCCCAGTAAAAAAAAATCTTAATAAAATGCCAGAACACACACTGTGCAGAAGAACAAATTGTGAATGCGTTCATTAAACAAATACACTTCTCCTCCAGTCTTTGGATGGAAATTAATTACCCTCCTGGAACTGCGGCCTGGGTGTGTGCGGTGACTGACAGCTGGAGGTTGTGTCTGAATCCTTTTTGAGGGGCTGAAGTGAGAGCGGGCAGCCCTGAGAGCGGAGCCGGACAGCTTGCCGGCTGTGAGCACCCCAGCTGTGGCATCTCCATCGCGGGGTCGGGCGGTGGCGGGGCTGGGCAGGGCTCTGCGAAGGGTGAGACTCCAGCTCACCGAGGGCGGCTTCGTTGGCAGCTGCCAAGCACAGAGGCAAGGAGCTTGCGCCTTGAGGCAGGAAGCAAAATCCCAGGCACCTTCGTTTCCTTTTCATGCCTCCTGGAGCTGTAGGAGGACGGGATTCCTCTGTATCTTAGAAATGAATTGCCCTTAGCCCCAGCCGGAGGCATGACCCCTTGCACAGGGAGTCGCGTCCCCTCTGTGCCACACCAGAGCCTGCAGCACCGGAGGGAGCAGCTCCCAGTGCCAGGGCCAGCGTTTCCCACCGCGCCAGCCTGGGCTGGTGGTGCCTGTAGGACACGCACTTGCACTCCCCCCGGGCTGGGGTGCATTACTAGTCCACAAGCATGCAATAATGAACCTTTTAGCTGGGAGCAGGGAGAGGGAGAAAGAAAGAAAATGAATGAGCAAGGAGAGGGAGAGTGACGGCGGGTTCAGTTAGTTAATAAAGGAATTGCAGAAAGCAAGGTGAAGAGACAGTGGTAATTTTATGCACTGCCAGTCAGGCCCATTTGTCCTGGGAGCAGCTCCAATTTCTCTCTGAGCTGTTCCTTTGCTTTAGAAACGGAGCTGTGAAAGAGGAAAAAAAAAACCTGATTAAAATCAGCACCCAAACTGACAACAAAAAAAAAGCCGTTTTAATCTCTGCATCCTTAGATACATCTTCTCCCGAACAAGTGAAACAAAGGGGAATTTAGAATATTGGCCAGTCAAAGAGAGCAAAGGCTGAAATGCTCCCAGCTTTGTTGGTAGGCTTGTCATATCCCCGTCCTAACCACAACAGAAGGCCAAATTTCATCCGTACAACTATTAATTCCTGCTCATCTACGCATCCATCCACTCTGCCCTCGCTCGCTCCCCATTCATTCGTGGCCATTGAAGAGCAAGCCGCCCTAAAAACCCTTATTAGTACTGTAATCTTTGCGCCTCACGCCTACAACTGGTTCAAGCCTCTTCCCGCTGCTGAATATTGCTGATGCTGGACCGTAACCCACAGCCGGGGCTGAACCCGGAGCAGGAGCAGCTCCTTCCCTGCCAGCCCCGCACACCTCCCCTCTGTCGCTTCACCACGAAGCTCTGAGCAGGTACGGGAGCATCAAGGGGCGAGATGTACGTGGTGATGTGGCGTGGAGCTTTAATTTCTGGCTGAGGGTTTTCATTTCTGATTGAGGGGAAAAGAACGTTACTTGGGGACGAGAGCTAGGAAGGGCATGCTGTTGTTTAAAAGCAGGCATGGATTCTCCTGCGGTGAAAATCCTGGTTATGCTATAAGATCCCAGGATGGGGACATAAACAGCGAAGTGTACATATTAAATTCTGACTGAGTGGTGCTTGGAAGGGGATGAGACAGTTTTGCAGCAGCCCCTGGGCAGGTGGATGTGTTCGCCTCTAAATTCCACTTTGCTATGAACCATTCCCTGCAAGCGGGCCAGTGCTGGGCTCCTGAGCTGTTAATGCAACCCCAGGTCACCCTTTTGCCCTCGACAGAGATGCTCTGATCAGTTGTGACAGTGGCTCGGTACAAGGATGAGCGGGATCGAGCACAGGAAACACAACTTGTGTGTCTGTGTGCACAAGCGGACTGCAAGTGTAGGGGCATCTCTGCTGCAGGAGGCGGTCGCTTTGTTTTACCCTGTCCTCTCCATCCACGGCTTGGCCAAGGGAAGGCGAAGACATGGTCAGAGCAGACGTCAGCTGAGGCAGCACGTGTGAGCTCTCAGGGCTGTTAGAGGAGCTTTCAGGGCTTGTCTCCAAGGGAACACACAGAAAGGATCAGGAGCAAACCAGCATTGCTTGAAGGGGATTAAATCCAAAGGGGTTGCCCCTAAGCACGGGGTCTTGCACAAAAGGCTGAGTGTGTGTCTGTGTCTGTTCAACCTCTTTTAACTTTCCTGTCCTTACCTCTTTAACTGAATAAGCACCTTGTCCGTGTCTTGATGACTTGAGCGCGAAAAGGTGTGTGGTGTGTGGGGTTTTTTTGTTTGTTTGTTTTTTTAAATGGAGGCACCAATAGTGTGTGCCTTTCCCTCAGGTGCACGGAGGATATAAACCACTCATCAGGAAGCTAAGGGCTTTTTGGGTGGAGGGACTTGGGAAATGAAGGCAAGCAGCCTAGCTTAGCCCTGTTATACAGGGGGATGCTGTGGGTGTTAATGTTAGGAGCAGCACTGGGCTCAGAGAAATTAGGAAATAAGGTTTGTGTGATGCAGTCCAACCTTGAGAGGGCTCTGAGTTCCCAGCTGCCCTGCTCTTTTGCTAGCAGTGGTCTTCTGGAGCTGGGGTGCAGTGCAGCTCTGGCACGGGGGCCCTACTCCAGCTGATGTGATAACGTTACAGGGAATTATCAAGTGGTTGCGCCTGGCTGAGAGAGCTCCAGGAAGGCACACAAGTGCAAAAGGGAAGGCAAAGCACTGGTGGTTTATGAAATTAAAAAGTTCATGGGTGCCAAATCCATGTGCTAGAGAGGAACTGAGAGATGGAAGAAGTCTCAGCAACATTTTATCAGGAGGTAGGGCGAGGAGATTGGAGTTGAAAGCACCGTAGTGCCTGATTTGCTATCTCTTCTCTGCACCTTGGCTGCAATTCCTGCCTTTAGGGGTTTGTTAGCCACCTTGGGTGAGAAATTTTTTATACTTATTCAGCAGCCTCTGCTTGCAGAGACCTTAGTATGCACAAGGCAGAAAACCTGTCTGGAGAGATCAGATCAAGCGTCCCTTGTTCCCTACTACAGACAAAAACAGAGAGAAGAGGAAAAAAGACAAAGCACTGTAACATGGGCTTCAGGCTGGTGCGAGAGAAGGCTGAGTGCTGCAGGTGAAGCTGCTTGTGGGTGCTGTTAGGGAGGGCTGGGAGGGCCTGGCCCAGAAGCGATGCCAGAGGAGGAGGCTGGACAGCAATGTGCCTCGGTGCCTGGCCGCCAGGGATGGGGAGCTGACCTAGCACAGAGGCAGCGTAGGGCAGGACAGCCCGGTGGTCACAGCGGTGGGAGAGGTGTCACAGCTGCTCTGCTCTCCGCGCATCGCACAAATAGCGGCTGCCCATGAAAGGCCTTTTTTAAAGAGCAGAAGAGGTTCCCGGGGAGATCTGCTTCTGTGAGAATGGCTGTGGAGAGGAACAGAGCCTCTTACCTCCCCAAACAGCATCTTTTTGGAGACGGACGGTAAGTCCTCCCGTGGATCAGCTGCAGCCGGGTCCCACCACTTCCCCCTAAGCCAGCTGTTCTTGCAAACAGAGCTGGTATTTGCATTGTAAATGTTATTGGGTTGAACAATTGCTCTTTGGAGAGGGCCTGGGTAGTAGCTGGCTGGTGTGCTGCTGCTGAAGCCCTCTGGGGAGAGGGGCTGGATTTACCAGGGGTCGTGCAGGGAGGGGTTTATCTTGTGTGAAATGCCTGCTAGGCAGGAGTGTGTGGAGAAGGGGAGGAGAGGTCGCTATCCTTCTGAAATATAGGATCTTGCTGTTTCTGAAAGGAGAGAAAATGCTTGGACAGGCCTTTTCTTGCAAGGCGGGTGTTTAGGAGGCTCTTTGTGGTGAAAGAGGGCTTCCGCGGGCAGCGCTGATGTTAACGGCGGAGGAAGTCTGCAGAACCAGCCAGGTCCATGCAATGCAGTGGGCGCCCAGGGTTAGTCCGGGGGTACCAGCAGGTCAGGAGAGCTGGCCCAGAGCTCAGCCGGCACCAGTGCGGAAACAGCTGAAGAGGTCAAAGGCCTTAAATGATGCTGCCAGAGGGGCTGGGGTTTTGCTTTATGCATGATAACGACAGGGCGGTTTGCTGGTTTTACCCTGGGAAGGCACTGCCAACTGAAAGCTGGATCTCAGGAGGGCGGATCAGATCCTCCCTTGCTTTCAGAGCCTACTGCCTCATCTCCATTGTATCCTCAAATTCCATTTACCACCGAAGGCTGGAAACCTCAATACCAGCAGGCACTAGGGTGTTGTTGGATGCTGGTTGCAGGAGTGACGTGGGTCTGGTCCTGTTGGTGCTGCGTGGAGATGCTTAGTAATAACATCACGACTTGCTGGCAGTGGCACAACAGGAAATTGGAGTAGTAAAATATTTCCCTCCTCACTGTGTCCCATTTACATGTTTATAATGGAGGTTTTTAAGCCCCTAATGAGAAGGAATGCTCATTGCTGGAGATGATTAAAGCAGAGACAGCCGTGATTGCAGACAATAACAAAGGGATGTTAATTACATCAGAGGAGGCAGGAGGGCAGTGCAGCCAGAGTGGCTGCTGTTTGCTGCCTTGTGATGGGGGCTGACCTTGTTCGTGGTTGTGCACAGATGTGCTCACCCATGGACTCCAGACCTCAGCAAAAAGCAGCTGAGATGCAACTACAGGCAGATAAGACCAAAGCAAAGGAAAAAGCCCCAAATAAACAAAAAGTCTCCTTCCAGCTGCAGCCTGCAATAAGAGGGAGCTGAATTAGTGCGTGGAAAACTGCCTCCTTGTGCTGGGGAGGCAGGCAAAGCTGGGCTCTGCCTGTCTGCATGGAAAGTATGCAGAGCAAGAACAAAGATGCTCAGGGGAGGCATAGAGGGAGGAAGGGCCCTGGAGATGTGGCTGGGAGCTCCACCTGTTAGGCAAGGTGGGACAGGTAGATGGGGTGCAGATTAACGAGCTTCTGCTGGGCGCATATAAATCAGAGCCAGCCTTTGAAGCTGTGCAGAGGATGCCGTAGTTGTTTCTTCTCTGCCAGCCAAGTTCCCTCCAGATGCTCATTTCTGCTGCCTTGTTGGTGGAGCGATGCCCATGGGAGCTATCTCCTTGGACAGAAGTCTCCATCTGCTTTCCCATGGGAGTACAGGGCACAGTGCTGTTTCAGAAAATGTGTTTGAGGAGATGTACACTTGGTGACAAAAGAGAGATGGAGAGAAAGATAAAGGAAGGAGCATGCATATATTTCAGTATAGTCAAAAATAGCAGGGAAAGAGTGAATTTTTGGAAAGATGCATGAACGAGTGAAAGAACAAATGAAAGAGTTCTTTAGCAATTGCAGAGCCTAATTTAAGCAGAATAATCCAGATATTTTCTCTTTAAATAAATCAGCAGAGCCCAAAGTGTTTGAGTTAGTCCCAGTCAAAGCCTCAGCTTCAAACTTTCATCTAGTCTTGATGGAGCAATTAAAGAGAGGGATACAGGCTCTGAAATGCAGCCCAAAGGAATAGACTGAATATTTAATACTGTTCCAGGCTTTGAAAGTCTCAACAAAACAGCAGAATGGGGAAGCCGATGACACCTTTATCTTAATAAGGAAGTGGAGGGAAAAACCCAGCCAGCACATGTTCTGCAGAGAGGGAAAGCCTCGTTAGAAGGAAGTGGAAGGCTGGGAGTGTAAGCGAGTGAGGAGCAAGGGGGATGCCCTGATGGCCAGTTCTTGCTGAGGAAAAGGGAACCAGGTAGGACTGAACAGTCAGGCTTGTAGCAAGTCTGACTAGTGTCTTTCTGCTGGAGCAAGGACTCCCTCTTAAAACTGGGGGGAGAAGTGAAGCATCAGACCTGGTCAGGCAGGCTAGCTGCTCACAGCCACCACCACGGCGCGATGGCCAGAGCAGGGGGGGAGTTTAATCAGTGTGTCTGCTTGCACATCTCGATTCTCAGAATTCGAGCCTGATTTGGCCTGGTCCCTGTGAAAGCAATTAAAGCTGCCGATGTGGGGCAGTCAGAGGCTCCTGCAGCAGCAACCCTCCCTCATTCACGCCTGATTTACACTGTTCCTTTACATCGGCACAAATTGTAGCACCAGTGCAAAGTAAAGAAGAACCAGCCATAAAGGCTGGATGAGGCCGCTGTGATACTGTCTGCCACGCGTTAACCATGCGGAGAAATCTTGCCTTAAGACTGAGGGGAGAATGTAGCCCCCTCATCCTTGCTGTCAGGGAAACAGGCAGCATCTCCAGGCTGTCTCCTTCGATGCTGCGATAGAATTTCCTGAACTTTATTCTTTGCAGAGGGAAGCAGATCTTCCTGCCTCTCCCGCCCTTCCCCAAGGGAGGAGGGGAGACGGCTTTTCTGCCTCCTGTTTGTGAGTGCTAAAGGACCCTGAGCAGTGACTAGGTGGGTTAATGAGGGCTCTGCCCCCTCCAGCTCAGCATCCCCTCTGGGAGCTGCAGGCAGCGCTGGTGCGTGCCCACCTCACCGGGGATGCCGTGGGGCTGGGTGCCCTGCTCTTACACCAGCCCAAGCCCTTCCCAGAGGGTGCTGTTGTACGGAAGCAAGTGTCATCACCTCGGGGAGCCTTGGGAGTGTAAGCCCAAATCAACGAGAGGCCCTTAGCCGAAGGGATCACAAAGCAGCTCAGGGCTTCTTCCCTCTGCTGAGGGCCATCTCTTGGGCTGCAGCCTCTGCTCAGCAGCGTCTGCCTGGGAGGAGAAGGGAAGAGCCCACGGGGGAGGAGAGCTGGTGAGTTAGCATGTGGGTTAGCTCAGCTGCCAGAGCTACAGCAGCTCATTAAAGGGATTAGCCACCATCCCTGACTGGATTTAGGATGGTGGCTGTTGTTATCATTGAGTAATCCTGTCTCCAATCCTCTCTAGTGGCTCGGGAAAGACAGAGAAGGGTGGGAGGGAAGGAAGGAGGGACAGAAAGAAACGAGAGGGATGAATTAAGGGAAGTGCTGGAGGCAAGGAGAGTCCTCCCTGAGAGCGCACGGCTCTCTGGAGGCTAAGGAGCAGACTGCTCCTGCTCCCTGGGCTGGAGGGCAGGCTGTGACCTGGTGAGGAGCCAGGATCAGGCCGCTCAGCTCCTGCGCAGGCTGGCAAGGCACAGGCAAGCTGTGGGGCAGGACCCCGCTTTGACACACGGGCAGGGCTTGCAACTATCCGGGTTAGACTCGCTGGAAGGGGATTGTGCTGTGCAGTGACGGGGAGATTGAATTTTGATTAGCTCTGACACAGTTGCTTATAACCTTTTTATTAGGAAATTGTGTTTATTAGAAATTGTTCTGACACCTCTCAGCAGCATTTTCTCCTAATTCATTACAGACTTGCCAGGTGGGAAGGGAGGGGAGATAAATGGGAAGGTATCTGTTCAGACAGTTTCTGTTTGGTGGCAATATTTACACTAATCAGGCTGTGGTGTGAAGTGACTGGAGAACAGGAGGTGGTAGCGGGGGTGGAAGGAGCAGGAGCACAAAAGAGAAATGCTGGTGAGAGCGGTTGCCTGGAGCCCCTGAGGGAGAAGAGGCAACATCAACCCAGTGCACGCAGCAGGGAAGTGGAAAACAGCTGGTGGGTACAAAACCCAGCCGCACAAGGAGACAGGAGCTGCTGCAGCAGCGCGCTCGCAGTCGCTGTGCGTTTACCTGAGCGTGCCTTCACACCAACTCACCCACCCGCTTACCTCTGCTTCTTCTGGCCACGCTTTTACCTGTTCGTCCATCTGCAATATCCATCCACCTCTTGTTTACCTACTCACCGACTTCCTAGCTTGTGTTCCCCTTCCTCTGTCTGCAATATCCATCCACTCACCCATACAGGGGACGAGGATGTCTACTTTCTGTTCTGATTTAGAATTCAGTGTTAGTCTTTCCCCAAAATACAATCTTCTGAAAGAAACATTGTTTTGGGCCAACTGCAATATTTCTTTTCAATTGTTCCTTGAAAAGATAATAGTATAAAAGCAATGTTCTGACACGGCAGGTCTAGAATGAAAAATAAAGGTGCTCCTTTGTAGGTGTCAAAACTGTTTCAGCTTCATCAAAAGGTTTCTCCTGATTTTTTTAACCAAAATTTCTTCCCAATGGATATAAGGGTATTGGGGAAAAAGCAATAGAGCAAGCATGGAAAACGTCTCCATGTCCTCATCCACCTGATGCAGCCTAGTATCAAAAAGCAAAAGCGCTTGTACAGCTTGGTCTTGTGTGAAGGACGTGTTGGGGACTGTGTCCAGCCCGAGATGCCATGCCAGGTGAGGGCCACGCAGGACAGGACGTGGCATGTCTGCATGTTTGGGGTTTTGCAGAGGGTGAGAGGGAAGGCGCAGCAGAGAGTTCAAGTTGGTGGCAGCAGTGACCATGCGTTGGTAGAATCCGCAGCAGAAGGAGCTGCTGTGCGGTTATTTGCGTTAGCTGACCTCAGGCACATGAAAGACGGAGCTCCTGCCATAGTCAGTGGAGAGAGATGACTCGTCAAAGTCCTATTTTGCTGTTAGTGCAGAAACAAGCTGGCTGAGCTTACTCTTCAGCCCTGTAACGGTAATACCTCCCCCAGCCCCACCATGTTTCTCGTGGTCTGCCTTGAACATCTCAACCAACAGCAGCTGTTTGAGTTTGTTCTTCTTGGAGAGGCCACGCAATCTGGTGAAGAGCACTGCCAGCTGAGCCTCCTGCCACCTTTCCCCTGTCACCTTGTATGTCACAGCGAAGCATGTAATCTCGGCCTCTATTTCCATATCTGTACGATGGAAGGGAATACCACATGTGGGAACATAAGGAATAATAGTTATTTGCACAGCTCTTTGAGATCCTTAGACGAAAACCCTGGAGAGATATAAAGTATTATTATAAGGGCTGTAAGTTCTCTTCAGGCAGTTAAAGGGATAATAAATTAATTGCCTGGGAGATCTGGTAGTTTAAGTTCTGTGCAGAACATGGTGAAAAGGTAAGACTGCTGGAGATCAGGAGCTTAAAGGCTGATGCTGAGCGGGAGGACAATACAGCCTGGGTTATTTTGGTTCTGGGTTAAAGCCAGCAGGATCGAAGAAGAGCCTGAGAAGGGTCGGTGTGTGTCCGTCCTTGGGACAGCCTGTGCACTGTGCAAGCCCTGGGGCCTGACTCTCAATTCCCTCCCCAGGGATGGGTCTGTGCAGCTGGGGAAGGGGACAGGTAGGTGCATGGAGGGCCAGGAGCAGAAGCATGAGGCACATGGCTTGAGAACAGCATGATGTTGAGCAGCTTTTTCCTAGGCAGCATTAAAGGCAGAGAGCACTTGGAGAAGCTTTTTTGATTTTCTGTTCCCTTTCTATCAAAAGGGGACAAACAGGAGCCCCCTAATTTTTTTTTGTTGGTTAACACAGCACTTTCACAAATGCACTAGATGTTTCTGGAGTTTGAGAAAGTGCTATTCTCCTATAAATTTGTTAACATTTAATCACATCGTAGTGAAATAGTTGGGCCTAATTTCTTATTTGAGTTTCTTTGGCTTCATCTTGCAATCACTGGGCTCTTCTTATCTCTTTTGGCAGATTAATGAGGCCTTTAGTACCTGCTATTTTCTCCCCGTGAAGGTTTTTATCCGTTCTAGTCAAGTCACTTCTCAATCTCCGTTTGATAAACTAAATGGCTTTGTTTCCCCCCAGGGAGCGATGGATCAGCGCTCTCAGCAAGATCTGCATCCGCCTTTGGTCTTCACCAGGGAAAGCGGCTGTCCAGTCCCCAGCCCCGCAGCGGTGAATCCCTGCTGCACGCCTGTGTGCCGCTCTGCACGCTTTCCCCAGCTGTCAGGTCATTCGTGAGCCTCCAGGTTTCCAGCATCCCTGGGAGAGCAGGGTGGGAAGTGGGGTTTGATCGCTCCCTCTGGAGCTGTATCCAGTGGAGGGAGTCGCCTTGCTCGTATGCGGCCAGGAGCTGCCGAGTTCCTCACCCACCCTGCTCGCTCTGCAGCTGCGGGCACACGGTTCCTTGTCCTCGTACGTGAAGCTGGAACGAGCCAGGCTTCCTGAGAGATCTGCCCCTCTTTATTGTCAAATACCTCTGCTTAGATCTTTGGACTTCCTGCAGATTTCATCAGGATTAAATTAATTTTTCATATCAAGATTATTGAGGAAATTTCCAAGCCTGGAAATGTGCCAGAAGCACCACTTGTGCCTCCCTTCCTCATGCAGTGATTCTCCATCGACAGCCCCTTTCCTAGGAACTGCCAGAAAGCTGATTCTTAATCCATTTAACAAGTGCTCTACTGATATCATATAGTGGTAATTTTTTAATCAGAAGGTTGTGAGATACAAAGTCAAACCTCTTACAACAGCCTAAATATGTTACGTCTTTGCAGTTACCCTTATCAACCAAACTTGTAATCTCATCAAAGAATACAATCAGATTTGTCTGACAAGACCTATTTTCCATAAAACCATGCTGACTGATGTTAATTATGATTCTCTCCTTTAATTCTTTATCAATTGGATCATATATCAACTTCTCTGACTACTTTGCCAGGGACAGATGTTGACTGGTCTAGATTCTCTGGTTCAGTCTGGTGACAGTTGTAAAAGACAGGCACCATGTCTACATTTTCCCACTTTTCTGCGATTTCCTTCCTTTTTCACATTGCTGGATAGGAGTGAGCTCTGACGTACAGGGGAGCATGGCTGAGGGAGAGCTGCTCTGTACAGATGCAAGGCGGGGAGCACATCTCCTGCTTTGGCTATTTGCTGCTGACTTCTCTTTACCTTTTTTACGCTGCACCTGTGTTTTATCCAGGGCATGTGCTTGCAATGGAGTGCGGCTGTAGTGCTGATCTGGCAAGGCTCTTCCCAGAAGCAATGAAGCAAACCTCAGGGAACGACCTGAAGCGGGAGCTGATGCAGGACCGTGTTGAGCTGGATGGCACTTTTTAGGTCGGAAAGCTCACCTCGTCGTCACGGAGGCACCCGAGGACCTGCTGCAGATGTTCCTGGCTTGTGCGCTGGATGGGACCTCTGAGATCTGCTTCCGTCGTAACCAGCTCGCAAATGGCTGCACAGAGACTCTTCAGATCCAATGCACCTCCTCACTACTGGATCTTTGACAGCCTCTAGCACAGTTACCGCTGGCCCGATAACACAACGCGGTTACGTTCGGTGATCGTGCTGACTCTGCAGGAGGCTGCAGCTTGTGCAGTGTGGAGTGGCCCGTTTGTCCCCACCCAGCAGCAGAAGGCAGTGGGGCAGGCAAACAGACAAGGAATCTGGTGTTTGGGGATTTGCTTTCGACTCTGGAACTGAACAAAGTGCTTTTCCTTTCTGGGCTGCAGTTTTCTTTTCCTATTCCCACATAGGAGAATGTTTCTGGATCTCCCCAGATCTTGCCCCAGCCCCAAAGCTGCTTGTTTGTGCTTTGAGACCAGATTTGTCAGCTGCCAGGCTCGTTCCCACTGAACGCACAGGAGAAAAGTTCTCCAAGAAGGGTCCTTCTGCTTCAGGACAGGGCCGAGTGCTGTTAAGGTGGCACAGAGCAGCACCTACAGCCACCCTGCAGCGTGCCAGGCGCGCTCTGTCCCTGGAGCTCACTGCCTCAAGATACGAAGTGAGGCGAAGGGCTGACCAAGACCCGCACAGGGCAGCCCGCTTCTGGAGGTGCTGAGCACTTCCGCAGGTGTTGGCCCTTACCGTGTCCACCCCCTGAGCAGCTCTCTCCACGCGAGATTCGTGTGAGGAAGACGTGGTGGCTGTGGGAAGCCGCCGGTGCCATGCCCTGGCAGGAGGCGTGCTGCCGCGCTGCTCCCATCCAGTGCCAGTCGCTGCCACAGCGCTTCACCTGCGAGCTTCCAGGCATCAGAAGCCACCGGCTATCTCCTGCTGCCTGACAGAGTTGCTTTTTTTTTTTTTACCTCTCCTGATAAGAACTAACCCAGCATTTTACAACTGTATATCTGAAATTAGTAGCAGCTTAATCTCCCTCTGCTGGATCACTCAGAGGTGTAATTGTGCAGAAAAAAAAAGGGTATTAAAATGCAAAACACTCTCCTGTACTTTTTCATGTTAAATCCCTTCTTCCTTCTACTCTTCTTTTAATTTTACAAGTGGGTTTTCACTTTTTTTCCTTCCCCCCTCCATGCATGTGCCTGTGCGTTTTTCATAAAGAGAATGAGCTGGGCACGCAGAGAGAATAATTTCAATTTCTACATAAATCTCAAAAATGAATACTTAAATTCAAGCAAAAAATACATTCTTACACCTTTAATTTCCTCTCTATGAAGTATAATGAAAAAGCCTGATTATTTTTAATTCTTCCCTTTAATAATTCAGCTGCAGAGTGATTTAAAGCTGGGGACGATAATTACCTTTTCACTTCCCTGGTAAATGGAGTTTTAATAGAAATGGAAGCTCAAATGCTGGAATTAATTCAAACAGGTCAGCGTCAGGTCATCCATAGCATCTTCTGTATAAATCATTTATCTGTAAAACGGTCTGCTTCTCAGTTTCGCAGGAATCCCTACCCAGAGGCTACATTTAAAAAGACGACGCAATGTTTATATCTTGTAAAGCATGGAAGGGGGCTGGGGGGAGGTGCAATCCACATCATCTCAGAAGGATTTTTTTTTTTTTTAATGCAAATTAAACTGCTGGTTGAAGGAGAGGAGAGCAGAGGCTTGTCTAGATTAGGGAAATTCAGTTGTAGCTACAATGATCATTTACTGCGGAAGCTTATATAGATCCCATTATCTGAGCAGTTTGTTCTCCTCAGTCTATTTATCTCCATGCTACACCTGCTGCTCCCATTTTATGGACGAGGGTGGGAGGTGAGCGGCAGCACCCAGAGGGAGCTCTGCAGCTGAGACAGGCCCCCAAAATGGGGAGCAGGCTCTAAACGCTACCCCATGCAGCCACAAAGGCTTGGTGAGGGAAAACCAGTCCCTTTGGCTCAGCCATCCGTGGAGGTGTGCTGTGCAGCAAGAAAACGGGCCACGTTTAGGCAAAGCCCATCGTGCCCTGGGGATGGTGACCCCATGCTGGTGCACCATGTCCTCTCCCGGCACGAGGGGGGCAAGCTGAGCACCCCTGAAGTGAACAGGGGTGGGCCAGAAGCTGCATTGGGCTGGAATCAGGCAAAGCAACCGGGGGTTAAATTTTTCATGAGAGCAAAACATAAGCTGCCTGGTCTCTAATTAAGCGCTGGGACAGCGGAACTTTAAAGCACTCCAGCTCTGATTCGCCACAAGTGCGTGGTAATGATTTCTTTTCAAATGTCAAGCAGTTTTGTTGCTATTTCCTTTCATAAATAATTGGTGCCGAGCTGGTGGCAACACCAGCATCCAGCTGGCAGCGGGAGCCTGTGTGATCCGCTCCCAGCACCCAGCCACACACGGGGGCTGGTGCAGCATCCCACAAATGCGGATGGGAGGGCTCAGCCAAGGGTGCTGCTCTGCCCTAAAAATCAAAATAGGGGAAAAAGCCCTTCTTCACTGGCTGGAAATGTGCTTTCTTGCCAACAGTGCAGGGTGCAAGAAGCCACTGCAATTTCCTTGAGGTTTCCTGTTTCATCAGTTTTTTCCTGTTTTTGCTGTCATCCCATCAAGCTCGTTGTGTGCATGGCAGGGAGCTGGCTGCAGACTGCAAGGACAGAGGATGGCAAAGGGCACGGGCTCTCCCTGGGGCATTTCTGGACAGTCTTTGCTCCTGTGCTGGATCACAACCGAGAGAGTAGCAGGGAAGTGCGAGCTGGGTGGATGAATCGTTCCCCACCCTGCATGCTGGTGTAGGAGGCTGGCGCTGGCAGGCCTGAAGGGATGTGTGCTGGGGGTTGCTTTTAGTGCGGTGCATCTGTTTGTTGTTCCCTGCTGCAGGACCTGCCGCTGGCTGCGGCTGTACCCACCGGTCAGCGTCGCAATGGCTGTGTGTCTCCCACGGGGCTGCCCGCAGCCAGCACGGAGTGGAGAGCCTGCAGGTAAATATGCATGTGCCCAGCCGCACTGCTCTGCCTCCTCCTCCTCCT